>JAGFMK010000126.1:0-76496 GCA_021030975.1 Lichenothelia convexa | reverse complement strand
CGCCATCCCCGAGACCCCCCCACCAATCCTGCACCTCGGTCCGTCAGTGGGACGCACGGTCAATGTGGATAAGAACCGGGGTATGGATCTTGCGCGGAGTATCCAGGTGCTGGAGATCAATTGCGCGAGGAATGGGGTGAGGAGGGATTTTCAAAGGCAGAGGTTTCATGAAAGGCCGGGGCTGCGGAGGAAGAGGTTGCATAGTGAGAGGTGGAGGAAGAGGTTCAAGGTTGGGTTTCGGGCTGTTGTGGCGAAGGTTGATAGGATGAGGAGGCAGGGTTGGTAGAGGGTGGTGGGGATACTGGGGTTTTAGTATGTGAGAGGAAGCGGACCATCGAGGATAGAATGTGGCTCGAATGTGCATGGCTCGTATATCACTGGCTTGAGCCTGTAGCATCGCATTTTGGACACACTTCTCCCTACTCCGTAAATATTGCACTTTCAGTGCAATTGGGTTCATCGGAGCAATAACGAGCCTCAACTGTAAATTTAGAGGCACTACCCATGCTGTCATCTCAGTGCAAGGATAAAACGAGCTAGTCATGCATTTGTGCAGGCTCGTACTTCTGGAGATATTGTTTTCGCATGAGAGTTTCCATCGATATCAAAACATTGGCCTGCTGCGGGGAGCTCTGATTTGTGACAATGGATTCAGAAAGGTAAGATCGCGGTTGGGGTATCTAAGTATATGCCGTACGCCGAGGACGCTCCAACAGATGCGGACAAAGGCTTCCACAGATGTCGAGTCTGAAAGCTGCAACGATTCTTGAGACCAGTAACCTGCAAGCTTCACCGCCAAGTCATCTCATAGTCGACTCCACTTACAAACCCCTCATCCTCGTCTTCACCCTCGTCCTCAACCTCAACCTCTACTTCCATTGTACCCTCATCGAACTCATCTTCCACAATAACAGTCGTCCCCAACGCCTCCTTCCCTTCCCTAATCATAGCCTTGAGCCTATCATTAATCTTCCGCATGCTCGAATCCGCCTCCCTCGCTTCTCTCTCCCTTTTGGCTGCGTACCGTCTATCTTCAGGAGACACAGCGCTGATATCAGCGGAGAGTGTCCGGGGCTGTTCTTGACGTTTGGGAGATGGTCTAGCAGGCGAACGCGCCGAGGCGAACGATGCGGGTCTGTTGGAGTGGAGAGCTGGAGAACCGGCATGAGACACTGGAGGAGGCCGTGCAGGTGGGTGCACGGAGTTGCTGATATGGCCTCGGGAGGAAAGAGGACGAGGTATTGCTGATCTGCGCGGATGCGAAAAGGATGAAGGTGTACTTGAAAAGGAGGTCTTCCGGGCACCGCGACTCGATGGTGTAGGTATTAATACCCAGCCGCTCCCTATGTCCGTGTGTATGCGCTTGGCCGGTCGTTGTGGAGAGTGTTCTTGATCAAGTCTAGCATGCCGATCAAGTGCGGGCGAATGTCGAGAAGTGAATGGAGAATATCGTCTCCCCACATCGTATATACTTTCTGCTGCCGCTCTTATTAAACTTGGGCTAGTCATGGACGCCGGACGTCTGAGATCATAGCCCTGGCCGTCGCCAGCATAGAACCCGCGGATTGCGCCTGGTATGCAGAAGTTCCAGACCTTTCCAGCGACGGCTCCAGCCAAGTTGAGGACGAAGCGTGACCAAGTCTCCGAGGAAGGATGCCTTTCTGAGGGATGAAGGCGAGATCCGCCGTTTCTTTCTCGGGCCAGAAGATTTCTGGTCGCACCTGTTCTATCGCTCTCTTGCCTAGTCTCCGTAGTCCACCTCCTTCGAAATCCAACCTCAGTGCTCTCGTTGTCCCGTTCGAAACTCCCACTCGCCGCCTCTCCTGGAGTATCGACACCTCCTGCTAATCTGTACGTCGTATTCACCAAGGGCGCCGGCGTGATGACCCCGGACGAGTCTATGGAGGTCTCCATAGAAGCCTTTGACCACACAGTTGCAGACACCGAGTCTGGCGTGTCGAAGTATCCGGCTGACGTGACGGGCCGAGGGCGCTTCCTGCTCTCATTGCAATGCACTTCATCGTATCTGGAAGTAGAGATCGATCGGGACAATAGTGCTGACGATGCGCTTACTGGCGTTTGAGGCAGTCGGTAGATGTTCGATCTTCTGCCGGCGTTCTCATCAAGCTGTGATTGCGACTTCAAGGAGTGTTCGTGTGCTGGTGCGGGGGGCATCGAGATCATGGCGAGACAGAGGAATGTAGCTATCCAGGAGCGGCGCAGCTGCTGGGGTCGATGCGGAGGGTAGGCAGTGTATTACGCATCTGCGTTGCGAAGAACGAGTGGAATGAGATTACAGTGATGCAGATATCTTCACTCAATGTAAAATCACAATAACGAATAGAATGCACACGAGTTGTATTACATTGCCGCTGCTGAAACACACCCCTCCAGAGTTCGCAAGGTTGATCATCACGTGTCAGTGAGGCAAGCCACGCTTTTTGTGTGGCGGGGTTGCCCGGAGCAACCAACGAGAGAGTACATTTATTTCATCAACTCGCGAGCATTCAGGACAATAGCATCGAAGACGCTTGAACACAAACTCATGAACCGCAAAGTTTAATCAGGATTGAGAGGCCTGTTCTCGGCTTTATAATTTGCTAAAGAGCAAACTGCAAGCCAAACAATGATGCACCGCGCGGTTCGAAGCAAAACATAGTGATGGAATCTTTGGAAACGAAACTGGTTCTGCTAGCGTCATCTCTGCTCTACTTCTAACTTGGGCTATCTATAACGCTTCAAGCTTGTCCTTGAGCAGACGGCAAGGATCTCTGGCTAAAACTGTGACCGCGATCGTTTGCCGCACAAGGACCCAGTCACTGCTTTATCCACGATGATCGGTTTATTTGATCCAAATCCAGGGTTGAATCGAGGATAAGTTGGCCAGCAAAGTCTCCCAGATGTGCCCGCAGCCGTCCCTGCGAAGTACCGGGCCCGGACAGATGCTCAAACGCCAGCCCATGCCCATAGATCATGATGGTCGTCAAGCTCTATATTCGCAAGTTAAGCTCATCTTTTCCTAAACGACGCTTCCGAACGAAGGATCTTTGACACTTCCTCCTGCGTCCCCCAGCCCAGCAACGGGTCGGTTATAAGACCAGCCCGCAAATTGCTGCTGCATAGTCTGCGACAGCATTGGACCATCCACGTACGAGTCTGTTGGCGCTTCGGAGGTGAACTCCTTATCAAAGTTTGCAGTGTCCAGTTGATCGAGCTACGGGGGGCATCAGTCGGACACTCCAATCGATGCTTGATGGTAATGTTACGTACCACATTCGGCTTGAAAGTAGGCTCATACTTCCTTTGCAGCAATTTCCTCCAGTCTATACTATGAAAGAATGGATGCGCCTTGATCTCGGCAGCGCCATTGCCACCTAGTCTTCTGCTTGCATTGCGGTCAAGCAGCTTCGTAAGTAAGTCTCGTGCAGCCGGTGGCACTATTTCAGGACCTGGAAAATGAAGCGGTTCGGCTATGATCTTTCGGTACATTTCATTGGTATTTTCATCGTAAAATGGCGGTAAACCCGTAAGCATTTCGTAAAGCAATACACCCAAAGTCCACCAGTCGACGGTTTTGGTGTAGCCAGTTCCGTGAAGAAGTTCTGGGGCCAGGTACTCGGGCGTACCACAGAATGCTGAATCAAGTTAGCAATGTTTGACTACGTATCTTGGCGGGACGTACTGTTGGTCTTATCCTCATCCTTCATGTCGAGCTTGCAAAGTCCGAAATCGCAGAGTGCGATGTGGCCGGAATAGTCTAGCAGGATATTCTCCGGCTTCAAGTCCCGGTAGATGACATTAAAACCATGTAAGCATTCAAGCGCACAGAGTAGTTCTGCCGCGTAGAAGCGTGACCGGTTGATGTCGAAGCGTTGTTCTTTTTGCAAATGGTGGAACAGCTCACCACCGTTGACGAACGCCAATACAAGGTATAGCTTTTCTGGCGACTGGAAAGAGAATTTGAGGGGGACAATGAAGGGATTATTGATTTGAGCGAGGACGGACCGCTCGGCAAGCGTATGGGCCACTTCGGACCGTGAGATGATGTGTGCTTTTCTGATGGTTTTGAGGGCGTATATCCGATGGGTGTCGCGTTTCCTACATGGAGGATTAGCGTAACTGGTGGCAGACAAGGAAATTGGGTAACGAACATGACCTGCATAACCTTGCCAAAACTTCCCTTACCAACCACCTTCAACAGTTCGAAATCCTCGATCTTTAGAGACTTCTGCCTGTTCTCTACGAATTCGACGCCAATCCTGAGTGAGCCCGTACCGTATTGCAAATCTACCCATTCAGCACCCATCTGACCCATTGTCCTCTCGTGCTGGGCAAATGCTGCGGCGGCTTTCTCCCTGTCCTTTTTGCTGGCTTTTGGATCTTCAACGTATCTGCGCGCCTCCTCGAACCGCGGGTTGACCCTGCATGTACCGATGAAGATATCCTCGTTTCGGCCTGCATTAGGTGGTGCATTGGGATTACGGATGTAAAGTGATAATGTAAGCTCTGTAACTCTCGACACATCGAATTTGTAGGAGGTGTTGTCTCCAGCCCAAAGCGGATTCTCCGGACTTCCAGACACTGCATTGATAAACACTTGTTGCTTATCAAAGTCAACAAGCGCATAAGGAAGGTATTTTGACGAGTATCGGCCGTGAATGGTCGGTACTGAGTTGATACCGCCTGCTGCTGAGTGTGGTCGAGCTGACGGCATAAATGATCCTGCTATGCTACTCTGGGTTCTGGCGGCCGACCCAGGTCGCATCGAAGCAGCCATCGAGTACCCGCCAGATCCTGCTGTGGAATTCGTATGACTGCTGCTGAAGGCATGTTCGGCTCCGGGCGGGAGTGAGAAGCCACGTCCTTCATGTAGTGTCAGTATCAGGATTCCCGGTTTCAGAGGCGGTTGAGGCGGATTATTGGCAGCGTTTGCTTCCGAGGTTGCTTCCAAGTATTAGCCAAGGTTTTTGACCAATGTGCACTATTGGGGCTCAAACTGGTAGCATTGCTGTCAAAGCTTGTAGTACTCGGCGCAGAACTGTTGACAGCGGTTTTAGAGGAGTCGGATGTTATGGTTGACGTGGAAGACGATCGACTGAAGGTGTTCGCTAATGGAGCCAGATGGGTTTCCTTAAGCTCTAGTTTAGGCGTGAGCTGACGTCCAGAAAGCAGTTTGTGTGGGCTTACTTTTCGTCAATTTCCAAGACATGGTGTTCCCCAATGATGATGGCCACCTCTTAGCGATTGTGCGCGAGCAATATCCGGGTATTTATTATAGACGCTCTACCGCCCCTCTTCACTCAGTAGGTGACGCAACGGTGAGACAAGGAAGGTACCGAGGATTTATGATGTTGCCCTCAAATGCCGCGCAAAGCCCAGTCAGATGCGGAAAGGAAGAAGGGAGTCGGAAGTCGGGACAGTTGAAAGCAGTGAGTGAGTGAGTGAGTGTGCGTAGGTTAATGAGGCAGTGTTGCAGTATGATTATTAGCTGGGTGTCTATTATTGTGTACCTGAGTGCTGCGGTCTCGCCCACAAAGGCACTAAAACACACTAAAAGATTTGGCTCTCCCTTAGCTCTCTCCGCTCAGTCGCCCCTGACGAGACCCGACCCGGCCCGTCATCATTCCGGGGCCGAGTGAGCCTCCGCCATCTGATTGGTTGTCAATGACGACCGCGTCAGAACCACACCTTTGCGCACAAGGCAACATTCACTCGAGCTAGTATGAGATTGCCAAGACTGAACGGAGCCGGTAACAGCTGCTTTTAGGGGATGCGACACGGAGAGGGGCGCCAAATCTCCATCCAGATCTCTCCAAGCGCAATCCAGCTCCCGCGGCGGGGACTGCGTGAAGAGAGGCAGCAGTCATAGCTAAGATGGGGCTTATCAAGAAGAAGACAGCTGCACGGGGCACCGAGGGAGGCATCAAATTCATCTGTGATGTGTGCTCAGCCGATATAACCTCCACCGTAAGTCCCCTCAGCCCTGTGAAAGATCCATGCGCCGCCACGCTTCCCAACTCGCGCCACACTTCGTTCGTGCTTACACTCATCCCTTAGGTTAGAATCCGATGCGCGCATCCAGCCTGTAACGAGTACGACCTTTGTGTACCTTGCTTCGCGGAAGGCAAGTCGTCCCGCGACCATAACCCGCCAACCCACCCATACTATGTCATAGAGCAACACTCCATACCCATATTCACCGATGACTGGGGCGCGGATGAGGAGCTATTACTTTTGGAAGGAGCAGAGACGTACGGTTTGGGATCATGGGCGGACATTGCAGATCATATTGGGGGTTACAGGACGAAAGACGAGGTCAGGGACCACTATGTCCAGACCTATATCGAGAGTCCGAAATTCCCGTTACCAGAAAGAGCAAGTCCAGATGATAGGAGATTGATTGAAGAGCTCCCACGGGAGGTATTTCAAGCGCGGAAGAAACGGAGGATAGAGGAGCGGAAGGAAGCCGCGAAAAATGCCCCACCCTCGACACCGAAACAGAAGCCCACCGCCAGTGTCCCAGCTTGTCATGAAGTACAAGGCTACATGCCAGGGCGTCTCGAATTCGAAACCGAGTACTTCAACGAGGCGGAAGAGGCCATTCAACATATGCAGTTTGATCCCGGGGACGGCATAAACCCGCGAACAGGCGAACTGGAACCTGAAGTGGAGCTGAAGATGAAAATCATGGAAATATACAACAATCGTCTCACGGCGCGGGTGGAACGGAAGAAGCTCATCTTCGAACACAAACTCCTCGAATACCGGAAGAACGCAGCCATAGACAAGAAGCGGACGAAAGAAGAGCGAGATCTATACAACAAAGTCAAACCCTTCGCACGCATGATGAACCACCAAGACTTTGAAGAATTCGCCCAAGGCCTAGAATACGAGCTCAACTTGCGGCAAGCCATCGCGCAATTGCAAGAGTGGCGGACCATGGGCATCGGGGACCTCAAGACCGGCGAAAGATACGAGCACGAGAAGCAGCAACGCGCAGCAAGACATCAAACAGGCCCACCAGGCCAATTCGACCGCCTCGCAGCGACGAACCGTGTCGCCTCTAAAGCGGCCACGCCTGCAGAGCCCCACGCGTCAGTCACCTCCGAACTCACAGCACCGGAACTCCCTCCACGGCTGCAGAACGGAATGTACACCCCACCTCCCTCAGTCTCTTCCTCCAACGGCGGCGCAACAGCAACCCCAGGCGACCGCAGCGTCCTGACAAACGGCACCGGCAACGCCAACGCCAACCCCACCACCAACGGGATCCTCACACCCCAATACAAACCCAAATTCGTAATATCGCCCCTACCAGGGCACGTCCCGCTGAAATTCAACGACGAGAACACAGCCGACCTGCAACTCTTAACCTCCGAAGAAAGGGAGGTCTGCAGCGCGTTAAGGCTGATGCCGAAGGCGTATACGGTGATCAAGGAGAATTTCCTGAGGGAGAGCATGCGGCAGGGCGGAGCGCTGAAGAAGAGGGCCGCGAGGGAGATTTGTAGGATCGATGGGAATAAGCAGAGTAGGCTGTTTGATTTTTTTGTGTGGAATGGGTGGATTGGGAGGGCTTGATAGATCTGCCCTGCCGAAGCCCTCCGGCTCGGGGTATGGATGGGGGGGGAGGGGGGGGAAGGGGCTGGTTTCCCGATGTAGTTCATACCCAGGGTGGCCCCCATGTGTGTGCCCTTTCTGATAGCGTTGCGATTTATCGTATGGGGGCTGGTGAGCCCCTCTGGCGAAAGAAGTCGCCGTTTACTAGACCTAGTGTGGTATACCTAGCATCAGGCATATCCTAAGGTAGCCATATTGAGATGTGGGTACGGTATACGGGCCACGAGATAGGCCTCATTCTTATACCTACCTATCTTTCAATCAAGCATTGCGAACTTATGAATTGAACGGGGTTAACTTACTGTATAGACGCGCATAAGCAGTAGAACAAAGTTAGAATAAATAAACTGCTAGAACACCGCTGCTTCTCTCGCACCTGGTATCATGGCCGAGTGGTCCACGATAACTTGGACCAAGACAACATAAGCCAAGCATTCTTTGGAAAGCCATAGGCCCAACATTCGGCTATCCCAACTCCCTTGTCCAGCCAACTACGCAATGCCTACGCTTGAAAGCGAGTAACCATCGAACGCCTCGCTAATTTTGGAAAGCCGATTCCCTTCATCACACCCAATACGCAGAGACAAGTTTTACTAACCCAACCAACGCCGACCACGTAGCCGGAGTCTTTGCTACACTCCAGCAGAGCAAAAGGCAGCCGAGTTAAACCCACTTAAGTCCCACCGGAGGGTCCCCTACTATTGCTCCCATTCCTCCTCAAGCTAGACCTTCTAAGGATCCGTTCTCCCATGGCTCCAACAGCTCCAAGACTCCACTTCCTTCCCCTTCCCTTGGAGCTTAGACTGTCAACCGTACCACTTGCTTCAGACTGCCTGCTCGCCGAGCGGGCAAGCAGCGGCCTCTGAGGTGAATGCTGAGTGTGAAGCGACACGGGCGGCGCGTTAAGCGTCGACGAGCTCTCACTGCGGTTGGAGCTTCGTTCGGTGTTCGGCGTCAAGATTCGATTGATCAAGCCAGGGGTAGAGCGGGCATCATCCGACGCAGTGCGATACTGGAGATAAGCGTTCGAAGGATTCTGTGGTGGAAAAGGAGAACCACGCAGCTTATCGAAGACCGGCGGTGGCACGCTCTCCCTGTCAGCGCTAGAAGGCCGTACACGCATACTAGCGCCACTGCCGAGTGGTAGAAGTTCAGTCCGCGCATCGAGGTTTCCTAGCGTTGGCAAATTACCATCCGGTGAGCTCGAAGATCGCCGAAACATGTGGTTCGTTAGACTGTCTCTTTTGTGCTGATCGTCTGAGCCAAGCATAGGTACGCGTAGCCTCAGAGACGAACGCGGGAGTTTGCTGTTCAGTGTCTCTACGCTGTGTCTGTGCCGTCCTGAAGATGATCTTCTTGGTGGGACGGCTACAGGGACAGGGTGGTTAATGAAAGTTGACTGCGAAGGCGTGACCGTGACCCTGTTGTAGCTCGCCCCCGACGTTGGGAGCTTTTTCCGATCGTCACGTCGGGGGTTGCCCGACGAGTCTCTGCGTACGAAGTTTGGTTGTCTTTGTAGCTTGCCGTGACCCGCGTAGGAAGGCTGGATATCGTCGATACCCTCGCGGTGAAACAGGACATTCTCTACAGTTGGTTGCCCGGTCGAACCAAGAAACTGGCTAGGTGCTTCGTTGCTGAACGACTCTCCGCTTGAATAATCCATAAAAGGTCTTACTCCAAAATCTTGTTGGACGCGGGAGGCATCATACTCACCATTGGTTGACTCAAGATCATCATAAGCTTCGTCCTGGGAATAACGTTGGTGGGCTAATTCCATGCTTGATCTCGTTTGTGGCCGACTCGAGCTTGATGGACGAACCGGAATCATGGACTGATAGTTTCTGTTCGTCTGGGTTACCTGGTCACGAAGTGGTGCACCCTCGTCGATACTGGACCGTGATTGATTCAGCGCTTGCGTATGTGTGCTCATGGTATCAGGCGTTGGTGGCAAACGCTCGGTACCAAAGATCGGACCACCAAGTGTAGGCGTTGTGATTTTGCCCTTTAGCCCCTTGGTTTGTGACAATATCCCGTCTAAACTGGCTTCTTTACCGTTACTATGAGTGAGGAGGCTGCCGCTGGACCGGAGACCGACACCAGAAATACCTGCGGGCTGAATTTTGGCTGGACCAACACTCAGTCCGGAAAGCGAATCCGCCGATTCTGAGCGTGAAGAATGTCGTTCCTCCACCCAGCGATTCACTCTAGCGATCCGCCTCTTCTTGGGACTGTCTTCCTCCACAAGGTGTATGGTATCGTCTTCCTCGTCATTTCCCTGCAACTCATTTTCTTCCACTTGCAGTCCAGATCCCTCAGGCTTGTGCCTGCCGTACATACTCCAGAGACTAGTCTCACTGAGGATGCTGAGTCTTGGAGAATCAAGCACATCGTCCAAAGCAGTGCCCTCATCATCTCGACTCGATGTCATAGTTGCGAAGCTGGGTGCAGACTGAAGTACTTTACGGCCATCGACATAGACCCTGCGTAGAGCGCTAATACTTGGTTGCTCTAGGCCTGGGCGCAAAGACGATGTGCGTGCCTTTTCCTTTGAATTGTCCTGGAGAGTAGCTAGCTCAATCAGGCAAGATGAAGCTGGAGGTGAGACAGCATGTCGGCGAGACGGTCTACTCTTAGGAGACCGGGTTTCGGATGGAGGCAGCTGTGTACGAGGAGGCGATGATGGCGGAATAGTGGCTGTCGTATCACCAGTGTAGTATGCAGAATCTTGAGGGGCAGTAGATGGTCTTGTTCCCGCCAGTGATTCCTCAGTTCCCTTTATGTGCCTTTCCAACTCTTTCACCTTCTTGTCCAGTGTGTAAATCATATCCACTGCTTCGTCAAGCGCACTGCTCTTCTGCTCAATTTCACCCAATAAAATTTCATGATCACGGCGCAGGTCCTGGTTTTCCTCCTCCAATTGCTTCGCAGTGTCTAGTCTCGTCTCAAGCTCTGTGATTTGCTGCCGTCTATGGTATATCTCAAGCTTGAGATCGAAGTTTTGCTTGGTTAGCTTATCCATGTGCTGATCAAGTTCACGGGCACCCATTGCCTTCGAAACTGAGGGTGCTCGCGCCCTGACAAGGCTAGCTTCGCTCGTTCTTCGACCATGCTGAGCACTAGAGGTAGCGCTTGCATTTGTCGCGTGGGCGGGAGAGCTATCATAAAGTCGATTTGGTGGTGGAATTGGCTTGTCCTGATTATCATCAAAGATAGAGTCATCTCTGCCGCGCCTCAATGCAGACTGTGGATGCTGGTTTCTTCCGTCGCGTGGTGACTCTACTCTTTCTCTCAAAAGACTTTGTAGATAGTCTGAGTGCGTTGACCCTACACGAGACGATTTGTACTGAGGAGGAGCGTTATTTGATATTGATGAAGCACTCGGTGCGCGAGGTCGAGACAAAGGGTTTCGCGCCTGATCCATGTCGCCGCATTTACAGGCTTATCCTTGGCTGTCAATGCAATGCTACCAGGGATTGTGCTTGATCGCCGAGCACGACCTGACAAGCCCAACGCTGTTCGAGATGTTCAAGAATTGATAACAGTAAGTCTGAAAATGCGAAAGCACTGGAGGAAGCGTTATGTAGCCCAAATTGAAAGTGGAAGGTGTAGCGGAGGCACAAAAACGTGACTGAGCATCGATCATTCCACGACGCGGTGACACGGGTGCCCCTCCAGTTGGTCAAGATAGATTGGAGAGTTGGATATTCGAGATGAAAGGGTGTAGAGGACCACAGCACAAGCCACAGCTATGTGCTATGTGTACAGAGACGGAAGTGGTTCTCTTTGTATGATGCATTCACAAAGTTGGCTTTCTGGCCGGCCACGCGCTTGGTGGGCTTGAGAAGAGCACGCTTAGCCGACAAAACGGATCACCTTTGGCTCCCGTTCCCTGCAGCATCTAGTTTCCACACTTGGCCCATGTGCGTGCGTTAGGCCAACGGCATTACGCATAACATGACCGGTGGCGTCTCTAGAAGCGCTGAGTAGGTCTAACCGGGCTTTCTAGCGAGCGAAATCCCCAAAAAGGCTGCGATGGCTGCTTTGGAGCAGTTGGTGAAACAAAGCGAGCAGGCCCGGGGAGAGGTCGGCGATCCGGACACGAATCGCCCTTCGACCTTCGACCCCTCGCGGTAGGACGACGTCGATCAATACTCAATCACAATCGCACATAGCACATGCTTTGGCCAATATAAACCAGTAGAGTGGTCAGAATGGGCGTTCGCGCTACGACTGGGTCTGGGGGTGGCCTTGGCAGGTATCCATCACGCATTCATCCCAGTATATCATCATCATTGGACGGTAACCGGAGCCTGATGCAAACGATCAAGAGGCAGCACGAACTGAAGAAATGTGATTCAATCAGAGGGTCGCCCCAACAACCAATGTGTCAATTCATTAGTACTCTAGCAGTATCGAAAAACAAACACTGACTCATCTCCTGCTTTTCGTGGAGGTTTGCCGCTAGGTTAGCGATGCGGAGAACCGAAATTGCACACGAAGCCCTCCCAAGCGACGAAGATGGCGAGATTGTTACGTTGGTCTATCACGCATGCCTGCGTTTCCTCTTGCCTGGACATATCACTTATAGCATCCTTCGCTGTCGAGAGCAGCTTCATGAACATCGCCAATGACCCTCGCGGTAGATGGCACGTACACAAAGTATCAGTGCTACTAGGCCTAACAGTGCTGCGATCCTGTGAGTATTAGCATATGCAAGTGGACCTGGTACAACAAGCTTGAGCTTCATCACCATATGAGTTTATACCAGATATTCGGCAAGTCCAGAGGAGATACTGTGGCAAAGTCACTATTCAGCTCATCCATGCAACGGCAGAGGCAAGGCACCTGATTCAGCCAATCTCACCTCCTCCGCCATGAATTCTCATATGATTGCCATGAGCTCGCGGCGATTCTTGCACACCATTTAGCAAGCTCATCCGCGATTGATTGATTGATATGCGCTTCGACACGCGTGGTAATTCATTTCTTCCTCAAGCTTGCCATCCAAAGTCGTACGGCCTTTGCGCTATCATGTGCACCTCGGAAGACTGTACCATTAGTTATTACCAGGTGTTATGAGCAATTTGCCCACTGCTGGCAAGCACTTACGTTCGCGTTCAGTTTCGTCGAGACCCCTGAGGAATTCCGCGCCTTCACCTAACGCTCCTCGTGGGTTGTGGGCGTGATCTGCAATCACTGCTGCTCGCTTTTTGAAAGTCTGCTCGAGTACGTCAATCTACTAAAAATACTGGAGAATAGCATTGGTCAAATCTACTTCGCTAAGGATATCAACCATCTCCTCTTCTTCAAAAAGCTCCAGCATTCGTGCCGCTAGGCTATAAAAGTGGGGAGCAAGCACTCTCAAGTCAACAGTGCGAGGATCGGCCTTCAGAGCATTCATCACGCGTTGTGACAGCGCATTAGGAAGGTCGAGCGTCACGAGAGGAGAAGTTCCAAGACGTTGACTGTCCAATCTATCTTAGCTACGGCCCTTGGATTTTCGGGCAGGCAAGGCGTATGGGATACTGAATAATCTTTACTGTAGTAAGGCGGCCTTCTGTCCTCATGTTACGATCATTAAGACGTCGTAACTATTCAGGGCCATATTTGACGGAGATAAGGAACAAAAATCTGTGGACAAGGAGAGCTCGTCTTTGGCACCGAGTAACACGCACCTAATGGCAAGCATTTCGCCAAGCCACACAGGCAATTCGACCTTTGAACCTTGCTTCATCTGTCTTCATTATTACATTGCTATGGTTCATCTGAGTTAAGGACCACTACATCTCCACCGACATTGCCATCAATATATCCCAGACCGCGGATTGTAAGTTCAAACGTGCAGGGCAGTTTCTATGACAAGCATGAGCCAAATAACGGAAGCCGCTAACATCAGGGATCTATTGCTTGCCTGAGCGTCTGTGAGAATTGCGTCAATGTCATAATACGAAGACATTATTAATCGCCTGTCTGCACCAAGACACGCGTTAACAGCTTAAATTTCTGGATGTTGAAGGCAGAGGTAAACAACCCTGCCCCTGACAAGCGGCAGTGGCTGACACGAAAATGGTGGGGCACCGCACGCAACCCCGCGGTTGCCCTCCAAAACCCCACCAAGAAATTGACGTCGTGTAGGTACGCCCGTAAAGTACATAAACTCCCTTCAGTTCCGCTGCCTTACACATCAATTGCTCTTCTTGATTGCGTTCATCGTGGAGTGTAAGACCTTTCCGAACGAGTATAAGACTACCCCTGTAGCCAAAGCTGTAACTGACTGTTAACAGCATCGAAGCAGTCTAACTAGCCAAAACCCACGAAGCCATACGGAATACCTCCAGAATGCCCGGCTTCGCACTAGCAAACGAGCTGCAAGCATGGCAGAAGCTGCAGTCTCACCATCAAGAGCTAGGACGGACTATTGTGCTCAAGGATTTGTTTGCCAAAGATCCTCAGCGCTTTGAGAAGTTTAGCCGTACATTCAAGAATGAAGCGGATAACACGGAAATGCTCTTCGACTTCTCGAAGAACTTCATTACCGACGAGACTTTGAATACGCTAGTCGAGCTTGCCAAAGAAGCAAAAGTCGAGGAGCTTCGGGATGACATGTTCGCGGGGGAGAAAATTAACTTCACTGAGAAGCGGGCGGTATATCACGTTGCATTGCGGAACGTCAGCAATCAGCCGATGAAGGTGGATGGCAAGAGTGTGGTTGAGGGCGTCAACGCTGTTCTTGACCACATGAAGGAGTTTTCGGAACAAGTCAGGAGTGGTGAGTGGAAGGGCTACACCGGGAAGCCGATTAATACCATTGTCAACATTGGTATTGGAGGTTCAGACTTGTAAATGGTAATCACTCACCTACACTGCAGACCCATACTAATTCTGTTGGAATCAGGGGTCCCGTCATGGTATCAGAAGCCCTGAAACCATACGGCAAGCGGGACATGAAGCTGCACTTTGTATCCAACATTGACGGAACTCACATTGCTGAAGCATTGAAGGACTCTAATCCTGAGACCACCCTCTTCCTTATTGCCTCTAAGACATTCACGACAGCAGAAACCACCACGAACGCCAACACCGCCAAGAACTGGTTCTTGAAGAGTGCGAAGGATGAATCACACATTGCTAAGCACTTTGTTGCTTTATCCACGAACGAGGCCGAAGTCACGAAGTTCGGCATCGACAAGAAGAACATGTTCGAATTCTCAGATTGGGTTGGTGGCAGATACAGTGTCTGGAGTGCCATAGGTCTCAGTGTCTGCTTGTTTATTGGCTTTGACAACTTCCACCAATTCTTGGCCGGTGCGCATGCAATGGATAAACACTTCAAGGAAACGCCTCTAGAGCAGAACATTCCAGTCATCGGTGGCCTCCTAAGCGTTTGGTATTCTGATTTCTTTGGTGCCCAAACGCACCTGGTCTCTCCGTAAGTCCATAGAATCGGATACTCGTGGGAATTCGGCTAACGCAATGTAACAGTTTCGATCAGTATATGCACCGTTTCCCGGCGTACCTGCAGCAACTGTCCATGGAGTCCAACGGCAAAGCCATTACACGTAGCGGTGATTACGTTAAGTACACCACTGGCCCCATTCTATTTGGGGAGCCAGCGACGAATGCACAGCACTCGTTTTTCCAGCTCTTGCATCAGGGTACCAAGCTAATTCCAACGGACTTCATCATGGCCGCGCAAAGCCACAATCCTATCGAGAACAACAAGCACCAGAAGTATGTATCCTTACCGTGATTTTGAAACAACAGACCTGACGGCATCCTAGAATGCTTGCGTCCAACTTCTTTGCACAGGCTGAAGCTTTGATGGTCGGCAAGACCCCAGACGAAGTCAAGGCAGAGGGCGCTCCAGACGAGCTGGTACCGCACAAGACTTTCTTGGGCAACCGTCCGACAACCTCTATCCTAGTAGACAAAATCACGCCCGCCACACTCGGTGCGCTGATTGCATACTACGAGCACTTGACGTTCACAGAAGGCGCAGTATGGAACATAAACAGCTTTGATCAGTGGGGTGTGGAGCTTGGCAAGGTTCTTGCTAGTGAGTGCCACGAAATTGAGGCGTGGACGAGTAAATGTACTTCCTTGCTAACCATCCCAAAGAAAAAATCCAAGCAGAGCTTGACGAATCGGGCGAGTCCACAAAGCACGACTCGAGTACGAGCGGACTGATCAACGCGTTCAAGAAAAGGTCAGATCATTAGTGGTGCAAAAGTTTTCAATTGTTGTTGCAAGCGATGTTGAATGCTGGAATCAAGCTGTTGGAACCTGAGCATTCCTTGTAACAGGTTGGTTGCGGAATAACTGAGGGTAGTTGAATCGAGATCTACGATTTCAAACACGGTACACGCTACTATAGCGCTCACAAAATCAATAGAAGTCCCTTCCTATAGCTAGTAGTAGACGTGCCACAACTCAGTTAATAGTCGGGGATCAGCTTTTGCAGTGGTCGCCTAGATAGGGGCCATAGTCGGGTGCTGCCAACTTTATAGTGGGGACTTCCCAACCTTGAAGACACGGAAAAGATTGGACGGAAACCATGGTACTGATATTGTCGCAACTTTTGTCATTCTTTTCTTTTTGTGTATTCAACTGTTCATGACAGTTCTAACGATGTTACGGGTGTCATTGCTGCAACAGATCTTTCTTGCTTTTACTTTTTACCCTGCGCTGCTTTTCCCCGCTGCGACTGCTCAGGAACAACCATCTCCACCCCTAAGAAAGCCTGGGTATTCCGCTGGTCAGGCAATACCTGTCAGCTGTCTGAACAGGACTATGTAAGTACAATGTGTGACCACCAAAATTGAGTACTTGAACCGTGCAGTGGCTGACAAGTGGGTGTGGTACAGCGACACTGGGGAACATGTAAGAGTTCCCTTACTTCCTTCGAAACCTTCCACGCCGCCATGTTGCAGCACCCAACAATATGCTGGGTTTTGTGGACCCTAGAGCACCTCAGAATAGATCGGACCTTGTATACTGAAACCTTCCGCAATAGGTTACAAACGCGGCGGGAGAGCTCCAGTACATACCTTTCCCCATTTGCAATGAGACGGGCAAACCATTCGAGTTGTATTTCGGCGTCGAGCAAGGTTGGTTTCCAGCCTCAAATTACAGTACAAACGACTAGCGGGGTACATTTCTAACACTAGCACAGCGATAAACTGTACAATCCCGTTCATAGACGACTCCTTCTACCACCTCCTCGAATTCTACGTCCACAATGATGCGCCTCTCACCTGTCGCATACCCTCCCGACCGCCCCCTTCGAACAATATAGACCTTACTATACAAAGTACAAGTCCTGGTGCAACTGCTACCACATCCAACGACTACATACCACTTGTGGTTGCCTTAACCGGAACGTACCAACTCTCTCACCTCCACGTCGCGAACAACCTCAACGTCCTCCTCCACGCCCTCCCCAAGTCCGTCGCGCCCGGTGTAATCGACGCCGCAACGGCCTATTCAGTATCCTCTGTTACGAAGAACACCCGAGTTATAATAGGGGACCCGCTACCTTTGCGCTTTAGCGTGCGATGGTATCCGAGCACACAGCTACCGAGTGGGTGGAGCGGTGTGGGCGGTCATCTGTTCTTGAGTACATTGGTGTATTGCCTTTTGAGCGCTGGCGCGGCAACGGCAATATGCGTGGCTTATTTTAGGGGGATAGAGTTACCGAGGAGATTGAGGTCGCATGGAAGGGATAGAGCATTTGCACAGACGGATGGTGTTAGGTACAATGGATATGGATATGGGGTTGCAAATGGCTATGGGTATGGGGTGGGGACTGGAAATGGCTATGGCACTACGATTGGGAAAAGAGATTAGCTGAGCGGTGTGTGTCCAGGAGTTATGACGGTAGTAGTATAGAAGAACTACTGGCATTTGGCCAACTTTGCGACCTGCTTTTACCCGAGCACGACCATGGGGACGAACTTCAAGAATTATAGTCTTTATATTGGCTTCATCGATCCTGTATCGGTGAGTCTGCCTTGGTGGTGTCCCTGCTCAAATAAAGCTGGAGGGCAACCTTGAAGCTTGCCGTTTCAAACGGCCGGTGTCGTCATCTTTTCGGGACACACTTTGCACCTGACAGCGCTTCCGCCCCACTCGGTCGCAACGCTTCCCACTTGTCAGCAGGATCGACATGTCAACGCTCACCGTTTGCTGCTTCTCCTTATGAATTTTGTCGCTCCTACTCCTCTACACAATTGCCAGCGTCGTCCAAAACCTGCTTCGAACTTTGAAAAGAGGCGATCTAAAATCTTCTCCACACTCGACCTCCGAGCCTTGTCAGATCCGGCTGCTGCATAGCCCGCGACGTCGGCTTGCCGCTGCGCACCAGGCTGCCGTGTACAGTGTTACGACAAAATTTCAGGCTGAATCGAGAACTAAGCCTTCTCTTGAGAAAGCTTCTGTCGGTGAAGAGAGATTTAAGCTTGAGAAGAAGGCGTATTTCAACGAGGCGGACGCCGGATAGAATCACTCTGACAGCCCGTCTGACGCATTCACATCCAGCGCCCACTGAATCTATCTACGTCGCTACAGAACTCAAAATCGATTTGGACAAAATTCAAGAACTGCTCATCTAAAGTCGGAAAATGTCTGTTACAGTCAGAGAGCGAGACAGAGAGCGCGAATGGGATCTTGACTCGGTCCGAGATGGTCCGCGAGGTTCTGTAACTGTCCGAAGGTATCGAGTTCCTGATCGAGTCGTTGAAGATGACCGCCGCGAAGAAGAAGTCCGAGTGATAAGGCGTGAGGCGGAACCGGAACGTCGTGAATATCGGTACAATCGTGGCTACGATGAGCGGGATATCGTCATCAGAAGGAAAGAGGTTGAAAGATCTCCACCTCGTCGGGTGGAGGAGGTGCGCATCGAACGAGATATTGAGAGGGAGCGGGAACCACCTAGACGTGATCCACCATACGAGCTCGAGAAATATAGCAGATCAACTGAGTATTACGCCCGTCCTGAACCACCGATTATCATTCGCCAGGAGCCGCAGCCAATTATTATCCAGGAAGCGCCGCGGCAGGAGGTAATACTCCGCCGCGAAGAACCACAATACGAGATTATTGAGCGATCAGAGGCACCTGAGCCACCCAAATCGGAGCGTCAGGTTGCTAGAAGAGAGCCGCCACGGGAAGAAGATTATTACTATGAACGCAGAGTTCGGGAAGTTGATCGTGCTCCGAGACGTGACGAGTATTACGATGAGCGCGAACGCGACTACCGACGTGACTTGGGCCCTCGGGATTCGGGCTCTCAATATGGAGACGCCTACAGCGACGACGATCTTGTAGTGGTGAGGAGGGAGAAGGCCACCTCAGAGTACGGGAGTCGCGGTAAAAGCCCCGATCACAAGAAACACTTGGTTGAGGGTGCGCTAGCTGGCGCCGGCGTTGCAGCTCTCGTTGGTCATCACCGTAGCAAGCAGGGCCACGAAGTATCGCATACTGGACGCAACGTCGTTGGTGGAGCAGCTCTAGGAGCTGTAGCCACTGAAGTTGTGACTCGAGGAAGAGATTGGTGGGCAGAACGGCGCTCACGGTCGGGTTCTCGCGAGGGCCGTCGTTATGCCCGTGGAGAACGTCCACGCAGCAGATCTGCTTCTAGGGTCAAGAAGTTGGCGGAATTTGGTGCTGTGGCAGCTCTTAGCGCTCTAGCTGGCTATGCAGCTAGTCGCAGTCAAAAGAAGGAGGAGTCACCAGAGCGCAGAAGCCGTTCTAGGAGGCGTCGACATTCGGTCAGTGGAGGGCGTGATAGGAGCCAGTCGCTGGATAAGCACCTCGATCCGCAACATAGGAATGCCCGTATAGCTCAAGCAGGTCTGGCCAGCGCGGCCGTTGCAGGTCTTGTTGAGCATGCACGTAGCCGATCCCGACCTGGGCGTGAGCGCTCCCGCATCCGCACGGGGATTCCAATCGTTGCTACAGGCTTGGGCGGTGCCGCTCTGGCGGGTCTCTACGAGCGGAACCAAGCTAGGAAGGCGAGCGACGAGACGAGGTCGCGCTCGAGATCTCGATCAGTGGCACGGTCAGAGCCTTCAAGGAGTATGAGAGGAAGTGAGCCAGGTATGATCGAGTACGGGGAGGATCCAATATACATCGAACCTCGAGGACGAAGACGGCGTGGCTCGTCTAGGTCCAGCTCAAGTAGTCCAGCACGCTATCGAAGTCAGAGTCAAAACAGGCAGCTTGCCGAGACAGCAGCAATCGCTGGTCCAGCAGGGGTCGCCGCTCACGAAGCTGGTAGAAAGAGCGAGCGGAGAAGGCTCCGTAAAGAGAGGAAGCGTGAGTGATTTTGGGGCGAGAATCTTGGACGGTTTTGAATACTCATTGGTCCTAATTTAGGTCGAGAAGAAGAAGCCAACCAAGGTCAATACAACCCAAACTACGCCTCAAGACCATATGAGCCTTCCCCAGGCGGAGGAGCACCTCTAGGAGGCTATGGCGTAAATCAGTACTACCCAAACACCAACTTGTTCCCTCCACCCCCGGCACCAGTCACCAACTACCCGCCACCGGAGCCTGTATATGCAACCGCCGCACCCTACGCGAACGCAGCCCCTTATAATCCCGGTCAGTATGCACCTCCGTCCACAGGCGAAAGAGGATTCACGCCAGATCCGTACGCATATCGTGAGCCTGAGGGTGTCGGCATTCACGACGGCACCTACTACCCCGACGGTCATCCACCAGCGGGTGGTCAAAGACGGAATATTAGCCCAGACTACAATTATTCTCCTCCGCCGCGGGAGCATCAGCCTTATGAAGGTGTACGGGACTATAATAACCACCGAAGAGGAAATGACCACGTGAGTGCTCCGCCTGATGCTGCAACGCCCGAGCACCATGATGCTGGTGGGTCCTGAACGACCCAGTCAAGTATATGAAGCTTACATATGTGACAATAGACGGAGTGAAGACGCCGAGGGGACCGTCGCCGAGGGGACCGTCGCCGAGTGGGACTGATGGGACAAGGGAGCAGAGTAGGAAGAGTGTGCAGTTCAGTGTGGATGGGGATAGGGATGGAGAGAGGGAGCAAGGCGAGGAGCGGCGACACAGGCATAGGAGACAGGAGGAAACTAACAACAATGGCAATGGAGAACAAGGCCGAAGAAGGAGACATAGGCGACACTGGGATGAGAGACGAACCGAAAGTGCTAGGGGGAACGCAGAACAAACTAGAGCCAGTAATGGGCGGGCAACTAATCGAAGATCCCGATCCGAGTCACCTGCTTCTGACGCCTCAGGTGAGACGGTAGAGCTACCGCCCAGATTTGATGAGCAGGGGAGAAAGATACCGGAGCGTGGCGATGACCCGATTGCGGATAGGCTGGAGGAATTTTTGGCTGGGAGAGGTACGGCAGGCAGGCTTTTCCAGCGATTGACTGGCAACTTCCGAGGTACTGGGAGCAGTTCACGACGGTGATGATATCCATGACACTTGATGCTTATTAAAAGATGAGTTGGTAGACTTTGCTTGATTGGGAGGCTTTTGCTCGTATCTTAGCTTAGCCTGAACCGACACACAAAGTTGTGCCCGTTATAGATACTTAGATCACATTCTTTGTTGTGCGTTCTTCGCTATTTTCCTCCGAGAGAAGGGTATTGTCGTGGTTGTCGTAAGCTCTCAAACGGGGCGGTACGTGATACTCGTACCAAAACGACTGTTTGGTCCCCGGCCCGGCCTCGTTGGTCGGAGCGCTAAGCGGCGAACCTTCTTCTGTCAAGTTGCCCTGCCACTGACCAATCTGATGCCATGCTCTGGTATTTCCCCTGCGCCATTCGAAACTCGACCGTTTTTGGCGCAGACTAGCTGGGATGGCCCTGACAGCGGTCCGTCGGCTTTTGTTAGTTTCTGGGGAAGTTTACATGGTCTCCAGACCTAAGACTCATATCTTCCGCTACCACCTTCCTGCCTCCTCACTTCTACAGCTTCCATCTTACTTGGGGACAACTGGCAACACGACAAGAGGTCCTTCTCACAGTGACTACGACGCTATGTGAGCAGAGGTACGCTTCTCGTTGTGGAAATCCTGACTGCGAACAATGGTGATGAACCAATGCATTACAGATAACGTACATGAGGTCGTCCACCGTATAGGACCTCCTCAGTAGCTCCTCCGCTGGCATGCTCCTATCATTCGCCAATGGCGGCTTTTGCCCAAGCTGGACGCTCCTCCACGCCCTCGTCAACTCGTAGAACATCCACAGAACGAACCCCTACCCCAAGAAAACAGCTGCCTGACGGCCCTTGCAACTTCCGAGATCTGACGTCTGGGCCTGCAGCGCTATCATGCGGCTGCAGGCAGTTCTGGTCCAAGACAACATCACAAGACTCAGAAGATGACGCTCACGGAAGAGGTCGCCGGAAGGGCGGCGATGCATGGTGTTGCTGCGGACACCATGCCTGCTATCATGAGTTCATGCAACGCTGTACCCGAATGAGAGGACATGTACGAGAAGACATTGATGACGATAACACCTCAAATAAACTGGATAAGAGCAGCGGACACCCGGTTTACATACAAGTGGTCAAGGCAGCAGCGGATCGACGATTTAAGATCGTCGCAGATGCTCACGCCTCAGCGACGAAAGGCCTAGACAGCGCCACTAGTCGTCGGGCATCATCTCGTAGTCCTCCCTGGGTCCGCGATGCTAGATCATCCACCAACGAAAGGGAACGAGCATCTGCGGCACCGACACCCAGACATGGCTCGCCAAGAATTGCCCCTTGTGACCGCCTACGAGCGAGCGGACAACGACCAATGCAGGACGAAGTGATAGCAAAAGATGCACCGTTCGACACTCAACGTATGAGTTCACCTCGCATACCTTCAAAACGTCATCCGTCTTCACATGGGAGGCCCGCTCTAGCCAAGCATGGTCACTCCGTGAGTCATCCGACATCCAAGCAATGTAGAACTGCGGGTGAGAGGTCGTACATCGCACCGAACGGATTGGGGCTCGATGTGCTCTCGAGCCGTTCTGATCACGAACCTTACCTAGAAGGACCTGGTTCCCTCCGGATTACTGAGAGCCTGTATATGCCTGGAGAACGTACCGAGAATCGATTACTTCAAGCGGCTCTAGCTGCATCTGACGTCGCGTCAGTCAGTGTCGCAGGACCACGGACGAGTCCCAGTCGCGCATTTCTACATCATGTCTCCCAGCATAGGCAGCCTGCGCCTCCAATCTATACTTCTGGTATGCAATATCCTAGCTTTCTAGGTGAAGACCTCATGCAGAGCGCGACCGAGGTGGCAACACCAAGTAATGCAGGCACACCAGATCTGCGAGCATATGATCAAGCTGCCCATGAAGCCAGGCACACTGTTGATAAGCTTCTTCAAGACTTTACCGGTAATTCTAAAATACTCGGTGTGATGAACGAGAAGACTTCTTTCCTCACCCCCAGTGGAAATCGTCTTTATGTCGGAAATCTACCACCCGAAACAATCGCCGGGACATCCATAGCTCCCGCAGTAACAGCTGGGCTACCAGATCCTTCAATACCTATTGTCCAGTCAACCCACGCACCTTTAGAGCACATATTACCGTACCTAAGCTCGATAAGGGCACAATTGGCGTCGATTCCTCACTTCTCGACGTCTTTCCAAGCGATAAGCAATCGTCTAAACGCTCTTGAGAATGCCTCGATCTCCTTTGGTCCTGTTGAAGAGTTGCAAGAAAAGCTCGAGTTTCAAGATGGGCGTCTTATCGATGTGGAAAGCAGACTAGCGGACCATGAAAAGTTTCACGCTGCGCTTGACTCCGATCTCGGTGACGGTAATCTCAGTACGAGACATGGGCGGACTAGGAAGGGCACGACTCCCGGAGGGATTGGGCTCGCGGCCGCCAATGTGTCATTTGGCAGCAACTGGTCCGCCCACTCAACCTCGTCGTCTGCGCTACTAGCTGCCGCTCTGGGCCGTGCGGAGACTAACGCTAGGTTTGAGGATGTGGAACAGAGACTGGCAGATCTGGAGAGGCTTGCACCGCCTTCGGTGGCACATCCGTGGACGGTTGAGATCATCCTACTGCCATGGAGTCACGACCTCAAAGGAATCTGGTTCCCCTCGGATGAGATGGGCCATGAGAGCTCCGCTCCCAGTGCCGAAGACTCTGATGCGTGGACACAGGCTCAGCATTCACGAAACTCAAGAAGATCGTTTCTTCAGCCCACAGGGTCTGCGCGTCAAGGATGGAACAATGAGACAATCCGAAACTGGGCAGACACTTCAACGCAATGGCTATCTGCAAGAGCTTGTGGGACTAGAGGTGTCTTATACGAGCGGCTACGCAGCAGAGGTTTAGTGCGTGATGTACACCTCACGGAACCCAGCGCCAAAACAGTGTACACAATTATTGTGGCTGCCTTTGACGACATCCTTGAAGCGGTTACTGCCACGCATGATGGGACTACTGAAGGTCACGAGGTTGACGAACCTCCTTACTTGGCCTCATTCCTTGGACTTAAGGCGCAATTCGTTCCTCTTCGAAAGGTCCACAAGTCTTCGCGCCTTCGATTTCTTGATCCATCTGAGATGAGTACGCCGACTTTGTGGACAGCTGATTTCCTCGGCTCCAGTGTGATGATGAAGGCTGTTGGCGGTCAGAAGCGCCTCTTCATTACCACGCCTGCTGCGTATCTCCAGCGTGAATCGGCAGGGTCAGTGGATTGGACATGGCAGCGCTTAAGGGAGTTGCCTCGGATCGTTCTTGATGGAGGAGACGAAGATGGCGGCGCTACACCGCATGTTGGAGAAGGCGACGCCAAAGAACCTTGCTGGGCGTATGATTCTAGACTGGATCCACCTATGAGCATCAACACCTCTTTCTGCTCCCACGCAAGTCATGCCTCGTTTCACGATGGTGGAGGCACCGAATTGCCTCCGCCAATCTCACAAGGTTCTGGGCACCAGGCTGTGAGCACGCACGAGTTGTCATACGATACTCACCCTCCCATCACCCCTGTCTCCGAATTTCCTCCCGAACGACCCCAACATCACCGTACGATTTCAATGCCTGCAGTCGGACCTGCAGGTTTTGAGATGCAGCCACAGACGAAGCGGGCTATTGCCTCTTTCGAACTTCTCCACCCAGGGAACGGCGCGACAGAATCTGTAGCAGAAGCCAAGCGTCGACGATTCTCTCACACTCCAGAAGTCGAAATTCGTCCTGGTGGAGCGTGGACAAATTTAACACCAAGAAGGTCAAGGGAACCGCCTAGTCCTTTCCAGTCCTCGCGACCTCGTAGTCAGTTTGGATCGGAAGCGATTCGTGAGGTTGCGGAGATCAGGAAACGACGTGGACCAACGCCATCAGCCTACGCCACGCCACATAGTGGGACTGTGGTGAAGATGGATTCCGAGCACTTCGGATCAGCAGGTCCAAGTACGCATAAAAGCGTAGTGGCTTACACGGCGTCGAATGATAAGCCTGAAGAGGACGGTGACGTTTGGGAAGGGGTCGTTGATGAGGATGACCGAGGAGATGGCGGTGAAGGTAACATGAGCGAAACCGAAAGAGACATGGGAGACGATGACTACGATGATGATTACGACAGTGATATGGAAGATGTTGGGTGAAAACACTATCACAGCATGGCGGACAGAATTGAGCAGAGATACCAGGTCGGCATAGGCGTCAGGAAGACGGAGTTTTGGATATCGTTCGGGCATGGATGTATCGTTATGGGACCGGGCAGGGCGAAACGTGGATCTTTGTGCTTTCCCATGTCGTGATATTGGAATCTCAACTCGATACCAGTATATATAGTTATGTAGGTAGAATATGCAACAAACCACTTCATGCCAAGCATATGGGATAGTATCCCGAGAGAAACATTGCACACCTCAACAAGCCCTCTCATGTATTATGTTCTTCGACTTTTCATTTGTATCTTTATAAACATGTACTACTAGCCGCATCTACCTAAAATTGCTGTCAACCGGGTTCCTGGCCGTTAATAGGGCTGATGCCTCGGAGGACACTTGTCCCTGAATCAGCGCAAACAATGCCTGCAACTAAACTTTTCGAAAACCGCATATCCGTTTCCAAACGCGGATACTCGTACTGTACTGTATCTTCCTGCAGGCTCTATGTCATGATGCCATGCTCTCAAGATTAACTCCACTCGTCGCTAGAGAACCAATTCTCCATTCCCGGCCGCAGTGCCGACGAGGTAGCGTGTAGTAAAAATGCTGCTTTTACGGGGGCTATTGCTGTGCTGTTTATTACCATGGCTGGCGTTGTGTGCGGAGGACTACTATAAGGTGCAATTGCCTTGAAATGTTCCCTGAGGCCATCATACAAAGGCAATGGCTTACCAATTCACAGCTCCTAGGCATCGACAAATCAGCCTCAGACCGGGACATCAAGAAAGCGTACCGCACGCTCAGCAAGAAATACCACCCGGATAAGAATCCGTATGTCCAATTCCCTCCACTATCTACAACTCAAACCTGACTAGTACGCTAATCTTCCCTTCCTCTCCAGCGGCGATGAAACGGCCAAGCAGAAGTTCGTCGAAATAGCAGAAGCCTACGACGCCCTCTCCGTCCCCGACACCCGGCGCATATACGATCAATACGGCCACGAAGGGCTCGCCCAACACAAGCAAGGCGGCGCCCGCCAAGCCGCCAACCCCTTCGACCTCTTCTCGCGCTTCTTCGGCGGCAGCGGTCACTTCGGGCACGCCGGCGGCGGCGAGCGGCGCGGTCCCGCAAAGGAGGTCCGCGTCCAAGTCCCCCTGAAGGATTTTTACACCGGCAAGGAAACCAGCTTCACGATCGAGAAGCAGCAGATCTGCGACGCGTGCGAGGGGTCCGGCAGCGCGGATGGGGTGGTCGATCAGTGTGAGAGGTGTGGTGGGAGGGGGATATTGGTGCAGAAGCATATGCTCGCGCCGGGCATATTTCAGCAGATGCAGAGCGCGTGTGATGTTTGTGGTGGGAAGGGCAAGACGGTGCGGCATCCGTGTAAAGTGTGTGGAGGCGCGAGGGTCGTCTCGGGGGAGGAGACGTACGATCTGCATATCGAGCGGGGCATGCCGAGGGGCGTGACGGTGCGGTATGAGAACGAGGGGGATGAGAGTCCGGATTGGGAGGCGGGGGATTTGATGGTCACGGTTGTGGAGATGGAGCCGAGGATTGTGGAGGAGGAGGGGGAGAGGACGGATGGGGCGTTTATGCGGAGGAAGGGGAATGATTTGTTTTGGGGGGAGGTGCTGAGTCTCCGGGAGGCGTGGATGGGGGAGTGGAGTAGGAATCTGACGCATTTGGATGGGCATGTGGTGCGGCTGGGGAGGGGGAGAGGGGAGGTGGTGCAGCCGGGATTGGTCCAGATTTTGCCAGGGGAGGGCATGCCGATCTGGGAGAGGGAGACGGAGCAGCATGAGGAGGAGTTTGGGAAGCTGCATGTGGAGTATGCGGTTGTGCTGCCGGATCAGCTGGAGAGAGGGATGGAGAAGGACTTCTGGGAAGTGTGGGAGAGGTGGAGGAGGAAAAACGGAGTGGATTTGTTAAAGGATAGTGGGCGGCCTATGCCAAACGGTAAGGGCAGTGAGCCGCCTGGGCATAACGAGCTATAGACTTGGGACTGGATTATAGAGCGGGCATCCGCGGCGTTTAGATTGGCTGCATTGCATTGAGACGGAGGGCTCGAAGTGTTCGAGTACATAGAGTGAAAGTTTCGTTCTATAACGCTCTAACCCAACATCTGGTACTCGCGCAGCTGCTTGATGCCTTCCAACAAGTTCATGTCATCTATTGGTATTCATCAACTTCTTTGTCGTTACACCCAATTCGTACAAATCTATAACTGTCATCGGCAGCGTAATACGATCCTCATCCGCCACAAGTGCCCTTCTTGTGATCCTTCTCTGACCTCTCTAGAGGGTTTCCGGACTTTGTCTCATAATTTAGCTTCCTCTTTCAATTCACCTATTTTCAGCCTGGGCTGATATTTCTTTAGCACCGACTCGTTATGGTACTATTGACCGTAAAGTTCAGCTCAATCATACACTGTGATATGCTCCACCAATGTTCTCTCGCCGGGCTAAATCCGCTCTTTACACAACGGAACACCACCTCATTCCCTTAGCCAATTCTTTAGTTTGCTCTTTCCACATTCACTCTCTTAAGTAACCTGTCACATGTTGCCCCATCGATCTCGATCGTTCTCTCTAACCAACACCCTCATTGCCGCCTGAAACCTGCACGGCGAGATGGTACAGTATGGACCGAACGGGGCCACCTACCTTCCAAAACTGCTTGCTAGCATCCTTTCCACCGACCCTCTTCAGTATCTTCGCGCCGCCAGGATGCTCATCTATAAACCCTGTGATCCCACAAACACATCAGCCACTGGTCCCTTCTCCAAGCTGCGTAGTGCCTTTCCAAGACCCCCCTGGGCCCTTCCTTCGATTTCCCTTCGCCCTCTTTCCTATCTTCGGTCTCATTCTACTCCATGTGCCTCAATTGCCCCGCTTCAAAAGCCAAACTTCTCTTCGACCAAACGAAAATGGAGCCCGGAGGGAAGGGGGGCATTCGGACAAAGACGTACCACCTAGCTCATACACCGCCCCGTCAATTATGATGTATAATCCTTTCTCTACTGTATCATGCTCCGCTACTTCCTTTTTGCTAATTGCTTTGGACATTTTGTTCGAATTCAAAGACGTAATATGGAGACGCTTCTTTCTTCGGACGAGTGCTAGAAGGGTTTAGAATCGTCGATGAAGTCCTGTCGACAATGGAGGAGGCGGTGACGGTGAGAGGGATGGAAGGGAAAGAAACGATCACGGGAGAGGTGTGCAATAAATGATATAGCAATGCAATGAATTGAAACTACTATACTACAAGTGTAAGATACAGTACGCTGAGAGCGAGGAAAGAAACAAGCTGCGGCTCCACGAACGAAGATGCCGAGGTTCAGCGGCTCAACGTCTTCTGGGGAACTTTCCCGGGGTTTTGTCAAAGCTTCCCCAGCTTACCCCGGATGTGCATTCTTGCGAACCTCGACACATTCAAGCACAGCAAACTGAGAGTTAGTAGGGTGGTATAGCGCTCTAATATCTGCTAAGCCTGGTATCTGTTGCATACCGAATAACGACACCAACCATGGCACAACCAAACTTCAAGACCCCTCCTCCGCCCATGAAATACTCCCTCATCTCCTTCCCAACCCCACAGATCCTTCTCGTCACGCTAAACCGACCGAAGCAATTGAACTGCATAAACATGGACGGGCACGAGGAGCTTGATAATCTGTTTCATTGGATGGACGCAGAGCCATCCATAGTATGTGGAATTGTCACTGGGGCTGGAAGGGCATTCTGCGCTGGCGCAGATCTCAAAGGTAAATCACTTCATTGAGCTGCGCCTTTCTTGCCACATGCATATCTTCGACTTCTGATACTAGAACTACACGTAGAATGGGATGCTTCCAACGCCAGCAACAAGCGCCGCGTCATGCCGCCATCCGGGTTCGGTGCCATATCGCGCCGCTCAGGCCGCAAGCCCATCATCGCCGCCGTCAACGGAATCGCATTTGGCGGTGGCTGCGAGCTTGCTGTCAATTGTGACATGGTCGTCGCGGCGCGGAGTGCAGCCTTCGCCTTGCCAGAAGTCAAACGTGGTGTCATTGCCCTGGCTGGTGCCCTTCCCCGCATCACGCGGACAATCGGGAGGCAGAGGGCCATGGAGATGGCGTTGACGGGTCGAACGGTGAGCGCCGATGAGGCTCACCAGTGGGGTCTAGTAAATAAGGTTGTCGACGACAGTGGAGATGGAAAGGAGGTGGTGAAGGCTGCTGTGGAACTGGCGAACGCGGTGGCGGAAAATAGCCCGGACGCGGTGATTGTAAGTCGAGAGGGAGTGAAGCTGGGGTGGGAGGGTGTCGGAGCGGAAGATGGGAGTAGATTATTGGCGGACACTTGGTATCCGAGGTTGCTGGCTGGCGACAATATCAAGGAAGGCGTGAGGGCGTTTGTGGAGAAGAGGAAGCCGAGGTGGAAGCCCTCTAAGCTCTAAATTCTTGCATGCCGCTGGCGACTGAGCACTGCTTACGTCCGGCTCCATAGGTCCACCCCCCTTGCCGGATCTGCCTTAAATTGCGAGCTCTGGATATCTCACTCAATAGTCGCCAAATTCCCATATGTCTTTCTGATAGTCCTCCGTTAACCGTTCATCCTCGCCGTATCTGGTGTATGATCAGCACCTGCATCGACCGAGTTCCCATTTCAGTCTCACTTCTCTTGCCACTTATTAAAGCCGCCGTCAAGGACATAGACCTTCTGCCGTGACCCTGCTGTACCTTCCTTCGCTCCCTCCTCCCCTGTCTTTCCTGCATTCTTGTCCTCTGGATCAACACCTAGCAATCTCTTCCTTTCCTTCAAATATTGCAATGCCGCACTAGGTCCTCTCTGCTGACTTAACGCGCAATGAAACACCACCACATCTTTCTCTTTCAGAGTCCGCACAAGTTCGGGTATTCTGTAATCTAAGGTCGGAGACGGGACGTTCGTGCTGCCAAGGATATGGCCGCCAATGTAGTCGCTATCGCGAACATCGATTATGGCTAGTAGCGAGGGCGATGGTGGAGTGTTCGAAGCTCTCGTAGAGAGCACTAGGTTTGAGAGCGATTCGCGGCTGATGCGGGGCAGCGATGCAATCGTTATAGAGGACATGCTGGTATCTAGGAGCAGGATTGCCCGGTGCCCTAGGATGGATAGGTTCTGAGTATAGGCACCTTAGGCGGCTTTCTACTGCTTGCTTTACGTGCGGGTTGAGGTCAGACCACAGCTTCTGATAGTTTGTGCTTTGTTACTAGACTTCAAGTGGGAGGCACAAGAAAGTGAAGTGGGCATCTTTTGCTTCTGTCACGTGCGGCGCGGGAAAGGCGTGATGTCAATCGCGTCGCAAGCGCGTTGACTGCTGCCACTCTCATGGAGCAGCAAAAGGGCAGTCAGATTGACAGCAACCAAACCCGTCGCTAAGCTACCCTTATGGCTCATGTCGAGGTGATCGACCTTGTTTCCAGTCCTCCTCGAAGAGCCCCGGCCTCCGTAACTCAGAAGCCTACTTCGGCAGCATACACCCTCAAACGGACAATTGACACCGTCAGCCCGAACCGATTGCGTTCACTACTATGGCTCATCTACCGGAAAGCTCCCGATGAAATCCAAACGCGACTCATGAGGCAATTACTGGTCTCCGACGCAGCATGGAGCCATGATCTGCAGACGGTGGACGATTTGACTAGGATACCATCCCACCTGCTCTCCAGAGACTTGAATGCTATTTCGGAGCCACAGCAAAACAAGTTTGAATTTAGACCAGCTCATGTAAAGGATGAAGCAGGCCGTTCGCGAAATGCTGGCATCTCAGCTGTAGCCGCTGCAGTGAAAGCCGAACCGGGACCTTCTGGAGCCCAGCTTCAGCGGCCAAAACCCGCAAGACAACCTTTGGGAACACTGGCTCAAGGAACGGCTGGTTCGTCACAAATAAAGGCTGAGCAAAACATACTCGGAACTCAATGCACACCAAAACCAGAACTCGGAGGATCGCCTCCTCCAACCCCCTTTTGGCTTGAAGGCGTTGTCGAAAGTCTCCGTATCCTGCACCCTTACGAGGTGTTGTGTGGTTTCATGTGCCGGGCGACTCGTCGTCCGGATGTGAATGATAAAGGCAAAGGCGTTGGGAAAGACCCAGCGGCTGATGCGCCTTATCAGTACCTACCAAGTGTGCACTGCTTTGTCTGCGGAAAGACCCAAGAGGGTGTGACTTCGGGAACTGCATACACAGTCGTCGAAGAGCATCTAGCCAGCCAAGAACATCGGGATAAGTCCTTGGCGGTAGGCGCAAGCAGACAAGAATTGTGGGCGCAATGCCAGAAGGTCGAGGATGCAAAGAAGTCATCACTTGTTCCGCAATCCACATTGCAGCCCGCAAAGACGGTGCCAACAGTCAAAGCTGAACCAAAATCAACACAATGTCGAAATTGCAGAGTCTATTTCGACCCCGAAAGCCGACATTTACACCCGAGGAGTTGTCAATTTCATCCGGGTACGCTCCTTGCAGGCTCCCTTCCCCGATCCGGACTCTTGATCGGAGCAACGAGAGGTGGCTAACAAATGGAACCAGGCTACCTTAAAGTAAAGTGGACGACTAAAGGCTACCGCAAGCTATACACATGTTGCGACATGAGCAATATTGCTAAGGGTTGTGATATTTCAAGCCATAGGCCTGTAAATGAGTGGTCGGAGAATTATGAGCCCGATCGAAAACGGAAGAAATTCTAATTCGGCTTGGGTGATTGGCCACAGGCGAGTCTAGAAGTGGGAACAGAGATGCCTGGATATCCGGAGGTTATCTTTTCTGGGGGCTTTCTGAGAAATGTGGGCGGTTTTTCTTCTCGGCAGATATCAACATGTCCAGCTTTTGACCTTGTCCACAGTGTGATGGACACTTTTGGGTTGGTTAGAGGCTTCCCAGTTTTCCTTCTCGGCAGATATCAACAGGTCCAGCTTTGACCTTGTCCACGGTCTGATGGACACTTTGGGATTGGTTAGAGGCATCTCAACCATCTGGAATTTGATCAAAACCGTTGATCGATCTCGGGTATATACTCGTTATGGTTTGGTGTTATTTTCATCTCACGGATTGTATAGTGACATCCAGCTGAAGATACGCGGAGGGATTGCCAGCACAAAAGTGTCAATACGCCTTACTACTTCGAGCGGGTTGTAACAATCTTGCTTGTATCGCAGATTCATCCTGCCATTTGTGTACATTGTCGATCCCGAAGATAAAATCCTCTCGTATGCTTTGAAGCAGTACAAGACTCGCTAATAGTGCAACATTTCTCATATCGTCAATTTACGCCAGCACAAATCATACACATTGCCCGCAGTCAATGCAGCATCATCAATTCGATCGTTAAACATACTTCGTAGATCCATCCTGGATCGTGGTGACATGGTCCTCATAAGCAGGTGGCGGCACCGGTTGTCTCAGACCTGGTGTATCCAGCTCAGTCCCCTGCCTGCGCAACGTTCGTTGATTTTGCCTCTTGCGTGCATGGTCTTTGCATGCCCAGATGAACGTGGCGAATGTGAGACACCTGTTTGAGGAATCAGTAACGAAAGTTGCCGCATATACTTCGTGCCACAGCTCTTTGAATTGAGATTATGCATCTGTCTTTCTCCAATAGGCCAATTGCTGATGCTTGATCCGAACAAAGCTCCATCCTGCGGTCTCTCTTCCAAGAAAAGAGGGGTAAAGCTCATAAAACGGACGAAACTATTACTCACATGGCCACAAAAGCAAAGACGATCCCAGAAATCTCCAGTCCCCCAATGACGTAGAAGATGTCGTTGCAAGACCTCGACCAACGATTATACCAAATCGAGCAATCGAGGGTTCCGTCGTCATCGGGGATGGCGACGCCGTACGCCCAGTACCAGAATATGCCACCCAGAATTGCTACCACGATGGCGGAGAGGTAGGCTAAGGTCACAAGGAGGTCTAGCATGAGGGTTGCGAGCACGGGAAAGGGTCGAGTGTGCGTGAGCGTGTAGGTGATGGAAATGACGTTGTAGATTATCGAGAAAACTAGCTGTGGAACGTGTCAGTAGACCTCCAACTTCGAATGGCAATTACTGCCTCGAGAGCTGTTTCTGGTTAGGTGCATCGAGACGAGGAGAGAGAGAGAGAGATGTGGCATACAGGACCGAGCACAATCCCGTCCGTCCAGTCTCCGCTGCTCACACTATCCACCCATTTGAACGTGTTATCCCACTTCGGTATCGCTGCTGCGAACATGATCATGCCTAGGAATGCGAACACCGTGGCGATAATCCGCAGGGTGAGCTTCTTTCGCCATCGTGGATCTGTCTCTAGGAGGCGCCGGCGGGTTTCTGGTTTGAGGAGAGCCATTGTCGTCAGCTATGAACATACAGTAATCGCTAACTGCGCAGTCTGATGACCCGCAACAAAGCAACCAGCAGCTGCACAAAAAGTTGGTCGACGACAGCGAAAGAGGTTGGCAAACATCGCAAGATCTACCTACCCCAGCTTGTTTAACGTGCATTATCTAGCGCCAATCAGCGGGCCGATGCGGGGTCATTACGCAACCCCTCACATTGAATGTTCGGAGGATAGCCTGGCCTTCCGGTAGGAGCCTCACAATCCGATGGCACGCTAATTTCTGCGATATCGAGGAGGTGATTACCTAGACTACTTTGGCGAGATTCTTACAATCTACAATCCCGTATCCGACCCACTGGCTTGATCGCTTGCCCTATGGCATGTCCAAGCAATACAACCAGGGCCCAGTACCCTGGCAACGTCTAAAGGCTTTCATGTCTTCGTCATCCAAACGCTATTGCAGACAATGTACTTGTCCAGATGTTGCTAAGCTTCCATAACGAAGGCCGCTCTTCATAGTTGCGATTTCTTTGGTCAAACTTCTTAGTAATGAGGCAGAAGGAGGTGTGGGGGTTCTTTCATGGCCCTCCTGCTCTCGTCGATTTGGCTGTTACCATGGTCAAGGTGGAACAAACGAGTGAACGCAGCATCCATCACTGTGTCGCTAGCAGGTGGTGGCGCTGAAAGTAAAGGTGCGATCCTCGGGCCAGCGCGAAATTAGAAAGGTCAGCCGCAGGGAAAGGTTTAAAACTTTCAGACAAGTGTTCAGTGGTGAGACGTGCATCCATTCTCGGAACGAATGCAGGAGTACACACCACAGCTGTTCGAACCACTGTCTTCCTTCTGTTGGTGAGTATGGCTGGGGGATGGAACCGTTATGCGTTATGCATGCCCGTGAGACTGATATATCCGCGTCCGAGGAGTGACCGGATGTCAGCCAGAGTCCCGTTTGGAGAGAAACATCCGAGAAATGGCTGCGTCCGCAGTACTGCGATCTGCGAGCCGCAAAAGCTGCTTGTCTGCGCTGAGTTTATCATCGCCATTTGATACCGAACATCTTGCCACTGCCGCTGCCGCTGCGGCCGCCAGAAGTCCTCTCGCTCATTCGAGCGTCCGCGTTTTCGAGGAAGACGGTTGAGTGGCCTTACACATCAGTATCGAAAACCTCATGTGCGGGTATTTTGAGCCTACCGGGGACCTCGAGCGTGAAGTATCTATACTCAAATTCACGCTGATCTGGCCGCTTCGACATATGTATGTTTATTACTCCGCGATTCTTCGGACCTTCAGCGTAGAATCTCATGTACAAATGCTCGGTACCAAGCTTGTCTCTCTCTGTTCTTGCCCTGGTAGACCGTCAGTCGAGGAGTTAGAATTGCAGCGGACAGGTGTAGCTGACTTTAGAAGCTGTCTTGTCCATCTACTTCTTCGTTCTGGCGTAGTATAGACTTTGATCTTCTTGCCGTCACCCAGCAAGTCTATGCATCTTTTATCCTTCTTCAGTCGATCTGCGGCGCGGTTGAAATAACTAGTCTGGCTCTCCGAGGAAAAGACGTAGAAGTATAGAATGGTGATCACGCCAAGCTGAAGCCAGTCAGCGTGGGCTGAAACCCCAGTAGATTGATGCAACAGCTCCACGTACTGTTCCAGCCGCACCGGCCAGCACGACAAGATAATTAAAGGACTGTTGGGTTGTCCTCGCCACCTTCTCCCGCGTACTCAGTTGGCCCCATTTGATCCTGCCATCATCGTTGACCACTGTAATCTGCTTACGGGCTGTACTGCTACCCCCACCCAAGCTGCTTTGGGTGGCATAAGATCGGCCAAGGTAGAGGTACCGTCCTCGAGAAGAGGAGAGTCTAGGCACGCGAAATGAGCATGAGATAGGCCCTGTTATTGTCTTCGGATGGACCATGGCTGCTGCTGTTGTCGGTGGAGTGAATGCCTGTGTTCGCGGGAGAGCTCAAAGATCTGGGGAAGATGACCGCGGCGCGGGCAGCGGTCCGCCAATGGCCAGGGTCCTGCATCCTTCTCAAGGAGACCGTGGCACCTTCGTCTTTTTTGAAATGATTAACGATAGCCCACTTCATCCCCATACCCATACTTCTCTAGAACCCATTGCAAACTCCCAATCTGTTAGCGACCACATAGTGCTTTCAGCGACGACGATGGCGTTGGCCACAAAGAGTGAATCCCAAAAGATCTTCGAGAAGCTCAAGTCATATCCTGCGAACAGGGTGCGCACCAAAGTCCATTTGCCTGAACCATCCATCCCACCTACTGACGAGTTTAGGTTTGCTTTGATTGTGGCTCAAAGAACCCGACTTGGTCGTCCGTACCTTTCGGCATCTACCTATGCCTTGACTGTTCCGCGAATCACCGCGGTCTTGGCGTCCACATATCCTTCGTGCGGTCAACCAACTTAGACAGTAAATACCCGCTTGCGAATTGGCATATCGTCACTAACCCGTTGCGTCAGTTTGGCAATGGGATCAATTGCGGATAATGAAGGTTGGCGGGAACGAGTCTGCAACAAGATACTTCCAGACACATGGTGGCTCAGCCGCCCTTGCTAGCAAAGATCCGAAGACCAAATATACCTCCAACGCAGCTACCAAGTACAAAGAAGAGCTTGCTCGGAGGGTAGAAGCAGATATCCGACAGTAAGCCGCGTATTAGAGTGCGATGCTTGTGCTTGTCTCACGGAATTAGGTACCCAGATGAAGTGGTTATTACGGACATGACAGAGTCTGGCAGCGGCGACAGCGCAAGCACTCCGGCCGGCGATGCTGAGGACGATTTCTTTTCATCATGGGACAGACCAAGCATCAAACGTCCAAGCAATCCACCATCGCGGACCGCTACGCCACCAACGGGCAGCCGCACAGCTTCTCCTTTCCTCAATGCTCCTACAAACGGCAATGATTCAGCGCGCCCTAAGTCGCCATTATCTGCAGGTACTAGTTCTCAATCTGCCGCATCCGCAGCGCCTCGTACGATTACATCTTCCGCAGCCATTCGTAAAACAGCAACGACTGGCGCCGCTCGGAAAACTAACATTCTGGGCGCTAAGAAGACAACGAAGCTGGGAGCCAAGAAGGTCACAGCCGCAGACGATCTAGACTTTGAGGAGGCGGAGAGGAGAGCAAAGGAGGAAGCAGAGAGGATCGAGAAGCTAGGGTACAATCCAGATGCTGAGAAGTCTGCCGTAAAGACGCAGACAAAGCCCGCTGGCCAGGAAGCGACGCCTGTAGTCAGTCCGACACCGGTCAGTGCAGGGAGAACGGGTGGCTTTGGGGCTACTAAAGAGAGAGAAAAGAGTAATGGGGATGTTGAAAGGCTAGGTATGGGCATGGGTAGATTGGGCTTCGGACAAACTGGAGCATCGAAGCCGGCAGCTGCTGCACCGAAAAGGATGGGCTTCGGCGCGGTGGGCGGCAGCAGAGGTGGGCAAGAAAGTATGGGCCTATTCCACTTTCCATGTTGTAGAGACCTCCAATACTAATCAGCATTCTAGATGACGACGAGCGCTATGCCCGATCAAAGTTTGGCAATCAAAAAGGCATCTCCTCGGACGAGTTCTTCGGCCGTAATCAGTTCGATCCGTCGGCACAAGCGGAAGCCAAAGGGCGGCTACAGGGCTTCGAAGGTGCCACTTCGATCTCGAGTAACGCGTACTTTGGTAGGCCTGAAGAGGATGGACCGGGAGAAGGCGAGTACGGTGATTTAGAGAGCACTGCGAGGGATATCATAAGAAAATTTGGAATCACTGCTGGTGATGACTTGGATAATATTTCGCAGTTGCTTGGCGAAGGGGCTTCGAGGTTACAAGGTGCGTACATACGGTCCTTCATTTGTCGCTCCGGTGTTTTCCTCCCAAAAAGGTGCTAACTGTTGTGCAGGCGCGGTTCGGAAATACCTCAATAGTTGAATTGATTCTCCTCTGGTCCAATTCTAGAGCTTCTGTTTGGCATTGCGAGAGGTGTATTAAAATGGATTGAACGTGCTTGGGTTTTATCGTAGGTTTGCGAGCACTACTGGAAATGGAGCTAGACGTAGTAAAACATGGTCTGTCCTGTAGAGAACAAGTGCTCATACCGGGACGTCTTAGCTTTCCCCATGGATGCGAGAATGAAAGAAAACAGGCAGACGAAACCGTGACATGGGGTTTAAGACAGTGCTCCATTACCCAACATCATGAAGGGTATTTGGCCCTGCGCATGCGCCAGGCATGTGGCTGACGGTCCTGGGAAACGACTAAGTTATGCTGATCATACCTAATGAGATTATACCACACAGCATATGACCATTGAAATGGAGATAAAACGTGGTGTTCTTGTGCGCGGACTGTACAGGAAATGAAGAAAGCGAAGGTTAGGCAAGGATCACAGTCCACTAATCTCAGATGCCGCGCTCTATCCAAGCTTGGAAATCTGCTAGGCTCCGGTCAATGAAAAGGTCAGAGCAGTGCCAGGGAGAACCGTCACATACACCAGAATATGCCGGCTGGTGCAGACGAGAGGATCTGTTACCACGCGCTCTACCATGGAGTTGAGAACGCGAACTTGTACCGAACGCGCCAAGCAGCGGGTGAAGCATTAAACAGGTGGATCAGCGTAATGATGGTGGACTGTGGACCTGAAACGTTGAAGTACGCCACATGGAGATGATAATCGGCATTTCCTGTTGCTCATCACCGTCATTCTTGCTATCAGCGTTACCATATCGCTCTAGTACCACCCTCATCACAAACTCATCGGTACCACGCTCTTTAGTCCATGCCAGAAATCAAACGCAAGCGTTAGATGGCAACTAGATTGCACTTTTGCCCCAATCACTTCAAGTGGTTTGGGTAATGGTGGACAAACTCTCGTTGCAAGAAAAATCTGGGTTGCGGATTGGACAGTTAAGCAAAACGACCGGGTGATGGGATTGCTACTCGTCTAGTCTGAGGGCTGTGCTTCCAGTGTTTCCAGCAATAGGGTAAATGTAATGAGCTTTCGGTCTCGCAGAGGCGATGTGACTATCTTCTCGGCTTGCATACGATGTAATTCATGACTATACGACGCGCTGATGGCCATAGTGAGCCACAATGAGAAGGCATCTCCAGGCTGTCGATATGGTAAACCCTCAAAAAAGCGGCTTCGCATTCGGATTCTATCAAGGAAAGACTAGGAAATTATATACAATGCGCCGAAACGCGCATCCATCGCATACGCCATCATGCCAAGGCCCAGTTCACGTCTTCTACTCCATGCAGCGATGACTTCAATGCCATAGCATTCGCTGATCCTGTCGGATTCCCTGGGCTCGAAGTTAGCTGTATGCTCCTTTCACGCAACGTCGGTTGATGAACTGACAGTGCTGCCAGCACCTTCCGGGGTGACAAGAACAGCATTACTTTGCTTTACCACTATACTCTCTCAACATCGTATGTCAGCAACTGTCAAGCATCTGCTCATCCATCAGGACTGCCGCAAGTGGTGATTCGACAACTCTCAAGGGTGTTGTCATTCATCGGGATTCCCCGCAAAGGTGTGAGTTCGACAACTCTCAAGCTTGTTGCCAATCATCAGGATTGCCGCAAAGGCTGCTGTGGCCGTGCAGTAGTCAGATCCCGGGTGTTTCTGCGGCTACTGGATTGATGTTACCTTCGCAGCGCAGCCATGTCAAGCTTGTCCAGCTTGCCCAGCTTCAAGCTCCGGTCTGCTGGTCGAGGCGTGTTGCTGGCGATCAGTAGGAGCTCGAAGCTGCAAGTTCTTGTCGAAGCTGTGGACCATGATCGAATTTTTCCGGAATATAACAACGAACATCTCGTCGCCCACGAGATATCGTACGTCCGAATGGATCTCCCGCTTGTCCTCGTCGCATGCCACGCATGTGTGATCAACGTCAACGAGCGGGCAGGATATCAGATCGTACAGTTTATTGCTAGAGCAACTATGTCAGCTGCGGGACTTGCTACAAAAGGTCAGGTCAAATTCGCAAGGAAGATCATGAACCCTGCAGTGTAGGTTGTAAGATGGGCAACGTAAGAGATACACCGGATGAGGCTATCCGTCTTGAGATGTTGAGAGTCTGAAACGTATCCCCCGGCCGAGCAAGAAGAGGGAACTACCAAGCCCGGTTCACGCCCGAGATGATTCGCAACCCTCTGGCCACAGATGTGCGTGGCCCCCTTCTTTGTCCCAATCATGCCCTACGTGTGAATGCCTGCAAAATATCAGAAAGAGAGGAGCACGCACCACTTAACAACACATTAGTACACATCAGGCATAGCTTGAAAGTCACGCACGGTTACACTGTTCTTGCCACTGTCATGAATACTTGCCAGCATATAGGAGACATCCTTCCAGAACAATATCTTGCCAGGCTGCGCCATGCAGTAACACGACGTGCCAGCGGAAGGCGTACGAACGAGGTGAAGTTCGTCGTTGCTGTCATCTAAGATACAAACAGCAGGATTTTGCGTGGTGCCGTTCCAGTTCCAGAATTTGCAAAGTACGAACTTGCCATTGTAGTCATAGGGCTCAATGTCCATGATGTCTATTAAATGTCCGTACCCATCAAGGGAAATCTCTCTTGACGATAATACGTAAGTAGACGGTAGAATTCTAACGAATCCTAGGTGAACTTTACGGGGCCCTCGCGTGGAGTCGTCTGCTGCTATGCGGCTGACAACCACGAGCGAGTTATCAGCGACACTGGGAAGCACTGCTACTGGATGGAGGAACCGTCCATTGACCTCTTGATGCGCAAAGGCGAATAGACGACACACTCGTGTGTCCCAGTCCCATAACGCTAGTTCGGAGGTCCGCGTGTCTCTTCTGCACATTAGAGCCAGTCTTTTGCCTCTGCCGGCGAGATACTCATAGTGTGCGGAAGGTAACCGGAAAGATCGCCGTTCTAATGATTTCAAATGGTAGGAATGACACGTCCTAGAAACTCCTGCTTAGCTTTGCAGTGACCATCATCGTCTTTCAAACGGGCCGGCCGCCATTCTCGTTTCAGTGAAATTTGATTCGCAGCCGTGCATTGTTCCGCTTTGACAATACACGGTTCAACAAAGCTTGAGGGATGAAACCCACCCTGAAAATCCCAGTAAGGCCACCATATGATCAGTCAGAACCATTGACTTTATTCTGCCACGATCTGTTGTCATGAAAGTGTCCACTGTCGCCGCTCTAATGTTCCAGACTTTGACATAGTCGGTATCTGGGTTGGCGACATCAATCCATCCTATCACTCCTCTACAAAAGTCAAACTTACGCTGTCGACGTGGGACCGGCGGCCATATCGTCTTGAGCGTGTCAGTCACTATTGGGTGATATGTCAGCTGAGCAAAAGGCTGGCCTGTTTTGAAGGCTCGTATATGCTGTGCTTTGAGCCGCCAGCGGCACACTGCTTGTAGTTCGTCTTCCCCGGTCAAAGGTGGGTCAGCGATGCTGAACCACTGGGAGAGATGATGCTGCAGAAAGTCGACCGAGTTTAGTATTATTCGCCAGCGTTTGCAGACCTGGATACAACATGAGCTCCTGCGGACTTCTTTCATCATACAGATAGTTGAACGCCGTGACTCAAGTACATAGGCTTTGAACTTCTCAGATACCAAGTACAGGCGGGAGTAGAGATGGAGTATGCAACGAAACGAACAGCTTCTTGAGACCGGTTTTGCGGTAAAGTACCGCTTGCTTGCGGGCTTAGTCAAGGTGGTTTTAATGGCACACTCCTTTAAGCAGTTTAACAGGATCTAATAATGCTGAAGCTCCAGTCGCGGTTAACTCGTATCATGACTTTTACCCGGCAGCGTCTGAGTACTCTGGATTGACTACGAGATGTCCTACTTACCACCTGAACAACGAAAGGGCAGAGAATGTCGAGGTAGCTGAAAACAAGATTCACAAGCTCAAGAGGTAAGGAGCCAACTATATCGTAGGTGGTTGATTTAGAAGAGAGGGCATCGCGGATCTCGCACTGGTCGTATTTGTCCAAGCTCTCTATCAGCTCAAGCACCCTAAGAATGGGCCATAGGTCGTCAGTTAGGGCATGATATAGCAACAAGTCGACCTTAGGCAACGAGTATGCAGGATTAGGGCATATCACAGTGATAATACTGACGCTGCTTGCCTTGCGGCTCTGGAACAGTACTTGTCGAATACGCTGATAAGAGGCGCCATTGCTCACTCAGTGCTTGGATATCGCCAGGCGCGGTTACAGAGTGGTGCTTGCGTTGATGCCCGGCACCAGATGCTCAGCTGGAGTAGAGCGAGACGGGTAGGGCCGCGTACCATTAGGATCTATCGTAGTTTGGCGGTGCTGATGCCTACTGTACCGTAGCCTGTACCTAGGTAGGGGTTGGCCATGGTGAAGGCCGGTTCAGGGCGTCCGGATGTGCACTGCACGTGGGAGCTGCAAGCAAGCATGCAGTAGTGCAGCTGTCAAAATCCCCACCCTGGCTTCACAGCTGCTTCTGCCAATGTTCTAGAACCGGATCCCGACCTAGCGTTCCGGCCTTTCACAGCTAAAACGAGACGTACATAGTGTACCTACTCGTGCTACTCCCGCAAGGTACAACTACCTGCTCTCACCACCAACAAGCGCAATCAGCGCAAGGGAGCATTGGAGGCTGAGTCCGCTCGTTCTACATTCATTTCCTTGCCTCGTTTAGTAAATCCTCTAATGAACAACCCATATCCGGCACGAGGTTCTGTGACGCCCGGCTCGCATCCTTACACAACTTAATCGCTGAACACCGGTCAAGAAACAGGCCACATTCAGGCTGCCATTGACTCTGCTTGTCACGAAAGAACCTTATCCCAGTCGCACCACTTGTTCGTTGAATATCTTGAATTATCGCCGGTTGCTAGGACTAATTGACGAGCTTGAGCTTCATTAATCCATTGAGACTCTGCGCCCATCTATCTAAGCCGACAGCCAGGGTTGCTATTGGGCAGGATCTCGTACGCCAGAGTGGAAAACCTTGTGCGCAGTAGGCTGCTGGGTTGGTGGGAGTGTTGTAGGAATGCCGTTTTGATTGTTCATCTCGTACGGACGTGCGAATCCGGATGAGCTGGAAACATTTCAGCTGACGATATAGAACAATTAGACGCTGCTCGGGTCGTCCTAAGTTACCTGTCGAAGCCGATGTCTACAATCCCGTTCTGCGCCAAAGTACGACCTCTTTTACCATGACCACTACTTCCGAGTCGCTTCCCAATGGTCTCTTGTCCGTCAACCTACACGACGTTGCGGCTCCCAAGTCAATACCAATCCTACCCTCTACTACTTCACCCTCGGTATCACCAACCTGCGAACCAATGGACATAGTCAGTCCGTCGACAGTTACGTCGATGGGCCCTCCAACGTCGATTAGCCCTGGTGGAGGAAGAAACACGGACGAAGGGAAGACGGACAATATGAATGGAATCTCTGCTCCCGGCGCAGGTGTTTCAGCCGTAACGCAGCAGCCCAAAGTCGTTCAGACAGCATTCATTCATAAACTGTATAAGTAGGCAGGCTCATGCTGCTGAAGCCGGCCATCAGCTAACCGAAGTACAGTATGCTAGAGGATCAGAGTATTCAGCATCTCATCTCTTGGTCGACAACGAATGAGAGCTTCGTAATGTCACCATCTCCAGAATTTTCCAAGGTTTTAGCGTAAGCCCACCGGTCTCACGTCCACCACCCCGCTGATTGGCATAGATCCTATTTCAAGCATACAAATATCTCTTCATTTGTGCGGCAGCTGAATATGTACGGGTTCCATAAGGGTTGGTGTTATGTCCTTACATACATGTACCTAGCTAACGCCTGCCGAAGTTAGCGACGTCTTTCATACCGGATCGCCGGACGTTCCCTTATGGGAATTCAAGCATGGTAATGGGAGTTTCAAGAGGGGAAATGTGTCCGGCCTTCGCGAAATAAAGAGACGAGCGTCACGACATGCATTGATTCATCGTGACTCGTTTTCCGGTCCGAAAGTCACGGCCTTCACAGGGACGCCAGCGGAGCCTTCGACTGACTCAGTCGAGGCTCGGCTCGCAGGTCTTGAGCATAACCTCTATGATATGCACTCTCGTTTGACCCGATCAGAGGAGAGTTCTGCATTTCTAACCGTCAGGTGTCAGACACTTACCGAAGGGCTTGTGCGATGTCATCAGGTCGGTCATAGATATGCGGCAGATTTAAGATGGGGCTTACTGGAGTCCAGTGGAACCGTGATCTCTCAAGCTTTCTCCTTGCTCTTGTACCGGACCCAGATAACCAGATTCATCGGGACGGTGTGCCTAAACCCACTGCACTAAGTAAAGAGTTTGCTGACCGCGTGCTAGCATCTACATTGCGGAAGGACATAGAGAGGCAATTGCACTTTCTAAAACACCATGATGAACCTCAGGAGTCCATTTTCGCCCCTCGTTTTTCCTTTTTCAACAATGCCGCACAGGAGGCCACTGCACCCGTGTCGCCTCGCCAAAATCCACAAGATGAACAACGTCGGCCATCACTCGGTGTGCCGCCTAGACAGAACTTTTTCAAGACACCAGCACACCCTATTACATCGTTAACACCACGCCGTTACGGTTCCATAGGCGGTCCTGACACCACCACCCTCCCAACGATTCGCCCGCCAGCACCTCCTCACCCAGGCAATCAACAGGTATCAGCACTTGCGCAGCAACTTCATCCTTACCCCGACTCGTCTCCAGCATACTTAGCCCGTCGCCATACCACCGCCGACATTCGGTCGCACGGTTGGCATGGCCAAGGCAACTCTCCTTACGCCTCAGGGCAATCTTCCGTCCAATATCCTTCATCTCCGCACAGAGCCCCAAACCCAGGCGACCAGGCACTGCAAGACGTTTTTGCACGGTACGAGTTCGGGCGAAGTTCAAGATCGCGTCAAGCTACACCACCCCTTAGTAGCGACACCACACCTTCTAACGTCAGCGCCGAGAGCGGGTGGGCAATACCAGGGCCAAGGTTTCCGTTCTCTGGCCCACCCACGCGTCGTTCAAGTTTGGCATCAAACGTCCACTCGCTTTTAAATCCAGCGGATACTGCTGAGCGCCTTGACGAGGATGACCAGGCGGCCGAAGATCGGAAGAGAAAGCGCATCTAATAATAAGTAGAGGGATTTACGTCAACAACCATCTAGCATCGTTATTGGAATCTCTTGCATCTGGTCATCGATACCTGTCATCATCGTACGGTTGGATTTTCATCAACGGACTTTATACCCATTATTGGACATTTTGTCCGGCTTCGCCAGTTTTTATACCCCCTTCTGTTATTTGTATTCTACCATTTTGCTTTTCGACTTACCGGCTATTGCGGCTCTGGCGAGACCATAGGGAGGTTTGGATCTCATTTTCCTGGCATGTCAATGGTGGGATTTGTGTTGGCGCAACAATTGTACAGTGGCCAAACGAAAGCCTGGATCGCGTTGTGAATGAACCATTGTCCAAATTCCCGGGCATCAAGCAGCTTTTCGTCACATGAAGTTCGGCGACTTAGGCCGCTAAGCTCTAGAAGTAGTCCCATGTGAAACGTCCCTCCTGTATAGCATTTGCCGTGTTGTTCTACCCGTGAATCGCAGTGAGGCCCGTGGGAAGCATCCCAGCTTTGCTTCAGCGAACCGCCAAGCTATCGTTGTTCTCTCTAGGTTCTTAAGCGTTGAACCACTTTCAGATCGACCCAGAAAGCCGTGCTCTTCTTGGAGGGTCATATACATATTCGAGAATCAAGAAACCACAACTTTATAGACTGTGGTAGGTAGGTACTTGAAGTCAACTCGCACTTGGCGTAATCGAAACAATTTATATGCCGACTAAAGAGCTAGCCTTGTTACCCTCGGAGAAGGGGAGTCGATTCTTAACTAATTCTATTTCGCACAGACTTACTCGTGTTACACTGATAGGATGTTTGATAGGCAATGTACCGACTAGCTAGCTATTGGATAGGACCATAATTTAGAAGAATAGAATCTGTGATATATGAGATGGAACAGCTCCTTCACCACTATAGGTGATAAGTAGTCATTATATAAAAAGTGCTGGAAAGTGGTATAGCTGGCGTACATCCGCTATATTATCTCTATATATCATAAATCTTGATAATCACGAGGGTAATTGGGGAGGTCGCGCTGGCTCAGTGGTAGAGCGTGGGATTGCAGATCCTAAGGTCACTAGTTCGAACCTGGTGCGCGACTGCATTGTATTTATGCCCTTTAACCATACCGTGCCTCTTTTGCATTCAGTATGCGTAATTTTGAGGGTTCCGTCTGATTTTGCTTTGATAGCTATGCATTGGAGCAAGAACGACTGCCTCGCGCACATCGCCGCGATATAACCGGGAGACGAGCGCAAGCCCGCACCTCATGCGTGGAACTGACACTGAATGACCTGCTCTGATACACTGTATCGGGAGCTTTGGTTCAATACTCTTCTCAGAGAGGCGGACGCACTGGCTTGAGTATCATCTTTCCTATAGCTCCTCAGATCTCGTTTACCCTAAAAATCTACCGTTTACTGTCTCTACCCTCTTGGAGCGCTGTGCGGACGCTTGGCGTCAAGTTCAGTGAATTGTCTAGTTGACGTAAACGTTACACATTCTAAATAACCCTAGCGAGTTCAGTTTTCGGTCCTCCTCGACGCAGTTCACAGCTATATACCGTTGTGCTGTGAGAACGTACATCTGGCGCGAACACTATGCCTATCCAGTCTCTACCTCCCGAAACATACGCCCACGTAAAGCTTCCAGTGGGACTGTTCAGCTAGATAAAACCCCTCAGATACTATGCTAATACTAACGGCGCCGGTGTCCTCTACGTTCTGAAATGCGTCTTATCTAGGCCTCGAGCATATTTCCAATCTTCTGCAACTTGACACCCCTACGAACCTAACTGTATCTATATGTCTGTATAGGAGCCCTTAGAAGCCCTTTTGAACTGCATCCCGGTCCGGGGCTTTCAACCCCTCACATGAGGGCGGAGTGGACCAGGGTCTACTATACTCATCCCAATTCCACCAGAGTACCAAAGTATACCGAGATTAATGGGTATGCGTTGAGCTGGGCCGCACACGGGCAGAAGAAAGCAGTGGGAGACGGGAGTGGCATCCACCACCATGAACGCTATCCGCTGGTTGTTCCACTGAGATCAGGCTGAATCGTGGACCGCACCCCAAAAACGTAAGTACCGCGAAGAAAGTCGCTCCAGAATGTGTGAACATGATCCATGTTGTGACTTCCTTGGCCACGCCAGGGAAACCCTCGAAACACGAATGATAGTATTGGAAACCCGTCCGGTTGCCTGCGTGACGAAAAAATGGCCGTTGTCTAGAAACAATGAGGGTTCGCTGCACACAAACAGATACTCGCGCTATTATATACAAAGCTTCGTCTTCAGGGAGCTTGTTCGCTTCACTCCCTACGAAAGCGGCGAAGCATGAGAGCCGGGACACGCTTTGTCGACGTACTGATTTACCAACATCATTGCTCACATATTCCACTGGACGCACTGACGTAGCGTTATGACAGCGGTGATTGAAGATAGAAAGACTCAGACACGATGCCTGAACCTCTCCAATAAGACCTAGCCGCATTACGCTTGATCTCAGAGTGTCACCGAGCATTGTTCGACAATCGAATCACAACATTTGTTCGAACATGTATCTAGTCCAATAACACCCACCACATCACGCTTATCTCACAACCGACATCACGCATCATCCGATCTTCAGGTTCCAACACTGACTCAAATACATGTCAAGATATATCTTCCACCACTTTGCCAGATTCTCTTTGCTGACCATCCGACGCGCGAACAAACAGTATGTCAACTGCCGACCTTCACACTCTTGTCCTTCGCTTCCGTTGCCGCAGTCTTCGTTCTCCTAACGGCTGAAACGAGTGCAGAGTATTATAAAGTGCACAGAGGCTGGTGTAGAACCGACACTACTCTTGGATCTCTTAAAGAATTCGAGTATCGGAGCGACCGTCCAGGGAAATCCTAGCCTTGCGGTAATATATGTATGGACTCGATGCCAAAAACTACGCCGACTTGGAAGAGGAGCTCACGCGTGCTCCCGCTCCGAGCAAATATACACTGCCCCTGATCAAGCCGGTGACCAAATTTGCACTGTTAATGGGACGCCGGTGTTAAATGCGAGTCGCACTATAAGGAGATGGAACACGCCGCTGGGGTGGAAAAGTACACCGTGTTTCTACTATGCATTGGGACTGTAATAAAGAGTGCCGAAAACAACTAGTGCCACAGTACGCGTCCGGTTGGGGTGTTCAGTCTTTCTGTAATAAGACAACGAAGAAAGGGAAGCTGACAGCTGCACAACGGTGATCATCGACATTTCAAGGATTTGTGAATCTGGTCATAGTGGCATCGGGATACCATACGCATGGCCCTTCAAGACGGTTTCTCTGAATTCCAATCAGAAACTCGCCATTGTTTATCGCGCTGCAGCTTCGTCCTTACAAAGCAGTTTGCGACTTTGAGTAACACCTGTCAATTTCTATAACGGAGAGGGGACTGAATGTCACCGCCCAGTAGAACCCCAACATCCGCGCATTTTTTCTTCGCACCGACAACATAGGCTCAAAAACGGCACTTATCGCCCTAGTGCTCAGACTCGGCGATATGGAAACTAGAGACTTAACCCTGAATACCCACTTGCGCACAGCTCCTGAGCTCAGGTCTATCTTAAATATCTATCCTTTGTAACGCATCTACTGTGAACGCTGTGCGAACGTCCAACTTGGACTCCGATGAAGGACATAGAGCGTGAACTGTAGACGTTCCTAACAAGCCTATCGAACCTAGCTCTCCGTAGTACTAGAGAAATTCCTATAAACGGCCCCTCTTAAGCCGGAAACCGTTCAGTCTGATGAGCGTATAGCGACCAGCCAGTGTTTCCGCTGCGAAAGATGACGCCTACTAAAAGGGACTATATGATCGCTCAACTAGAGATGCTCCTCAAGCGCTACAGCGACTGACGGGCGGGTGCCAGCCAGTCCAAGATGCGTTGAAACCTATGCTTGGAACAAATCCTGGTTTTCTGCGGGACTGCTTCTCTGCTGCTTCCACTGTTGGTACATCACTCCATCGTCCGAGGGTCAGTGCAGAAACTTCGCGGTTACTTCATGTTTAAGGAGATCGTAATGCAATGTGAAAGAGTACTGCGACACCCATTGACTTAACCTCAAACGTATTCAAGCTCTTGGGGGGCGCCCATACACTGGAATTTTAAATTTAGAACAGAGCCTCTTTGCAGCATATTAAGCACATCAAGTCTTTAAAACCTCAGTTTCAGCCTATCGTAGCAACGAGGAGGTCCTCAGTAGGTTGAAGAGCTCGCCCAGAGTCCGGGACACATTCAGCCGTGACTTTTTGTATCGACCCTTGGTTTGCATCTATCCATAATGTCGTCCTTCTCCACTCGATTTGCGCAGCCATCCTTAATGAGGAAGTTGAAGGCAGTACTGACGAATGTGTGACTGTCAGCCGCGACGACGCCGGCTTGTAACATATTACAAAGCAAAGTGTATACGGGAAAGGCCATGGAGAAGCTAGTAGAAGCCGCTTCGAACGCATCCTATCCCAATCCATTAAGCCCTCGAAATAAGTGCGGAGTAAGACATATTATACTCATTGCAGTTCAACACGTACTGCGAATTAGATCAGGATTGAGGGCCGCACACGAGCAGAAAAAGGCACTAAGAATGAAATCTGGCATATACTGGCAATCATGCCTACACCGACAGAGCCAGGCTGTTCGCAGCGCTACAGGTTTATTCTCGTAGACTTGAGTATTGCAAAACGTTTCGGCGGCTCGGAACTTGGAGTCATAACAAGTGGAGCGTCATTGACGGTAGGTAGCTCGAAATCCAAAACGATCCATGTCCTGATCGCCGTAACCTTTGTTTGCACGCAGTAAAATCATACCGGCATTGCATGGACGACATCGGGAGCCGTTGCGCGAAAATCATGAACATCATCATCATCCCTTTGACAGGAGCATCATCATCATCATCGTGATCAATGCTATTCGCTGTAGTTCATTGCTATCAGGATGATGACGATCAGTAGCATAGTTTCCGGACCGGCATAGCTTTACGTCAACGGACTTATGTTGCCTAGCAACAAGCGGAATAGCACAAGTGACGGATGTCTTCGAGTGTGCCACTCGGGATCTCCACGTTGACTTGTGCCGCTGAGAAATTCGGCCCTACCCATGCTATATATACGCTATAGGTGAAGTAGGCTATAGATGAAGTAGCAGGACTTGTCTGAGCAACCACGATAACCGTTGCAGGCCGGGTTGTGTAGTCGACATTTGCAGTACTTTCATGCAGCAGGTCCGGATCAGTGTACCCGAGAATGGACTTCCTGTCTGTACGGGGCTGAAAGGTTCGAAGGTTCGGCTGCTACTACTCCAGGCGCTTAAGCCACCCTCTGCTACTGCTCTAGGCCTTCACGACACGCGTTTCTAGTGCTGCGGCATTCCACTTCCGCCTGGAATAAGATAGTCGCAAGCACAAGATGTCCAACGACGAGCTTGAGGCAGGTTGGAGTCTTGGAGTAACCCCACCATTTGCTGGAACGAGACTGTAGGAAATTGACACACGCGGCAAGCGACCGCTCTCAATGGATAAGTTAGAATAGGGTTGAAGTGTACTCTTGACCTGGGGTATCGGCCACGCAGTTTGCGTTACGTAGTCGACTGATGTAGTGGGAGTGACCTGATCGGCCTGACGACCATGGAGTATTGGGGTCTTTCAAGCTTCACTGCAAAATCGCGGATTGTCGCCCATAGCATTCGAGGAGGGCACACAGAAGCAGATTCAATCGAGCGCAAGCCAAGTAATTGATTTCGTGACTGTAGACAGACTTTAGGGTTCCTCGATATTGTATGGCGTAGTAACTGGAGAAGAAAGTTTGCCTTAGGAACACAACTGATTTGATACCTCGCCCCCAATTGATATTGTGTTGCAAGCGTCGCGTAGGCCATTGTCGAGTGAGTGTTGTATTGGATTGCAGGAATCCTATTTCTTGCATCGAGATCTCATATCGTTCGAATTGTCGCCAATGAAACTCATAGTCTCCCAGCGGTAGCCATCAGGTCGTTGCTATTCATGGCTACCGCTCCCTGCGGGCTGCATGGGGTTGCTTCTCAGGTATTCGGCACGTTTGACTTTGCACGCTCAAAGAACTCCTGCAAGGCGTACATGAACCACCCAATTTCCCCGCCGTCCAATTCCTGCTGGCATTTACTCTCCGCATGCTGAATTAGCGAGCTGATTCGGCCAAACCGCGCTTTGCAACCGGAGCAGGCGTAGAATAATTCACAATCGTGCGTGAAACCAACGATGTTCCCTGGAAGCATTTGAAGCCGACGTTCTTTACCGACGAATTTCCTCAAGTTAGTGACTATTGCTGCCAACTCGAGTGTTCCTCTGTTTATGCCCGAAGCACAAGTGCCCCGCTCCATATGAATAAGCATGCCAGAAGTCGTGGAGAAGTGACGCGTACAAAACCAACACGGGAGATTCGCCGGGTAATGTGTTATTTCGTGCTGTAATATCAGCGCTATAATCTGAGGAGCAGGAAATAGGGCGAAACTACCATGTTTAGATTATTACGGTTCCTGAAATGAATGTGGCACACCTCGCAGACATTGTAGGCCTCAAGGTGGCGATTGAAGTATTCGCGATCGGGGTAACCGACACTGCAGCCTTTGCAAAGATGGTAGCAGCGCGTTTGTTTCCAGTGCTCTCTGAGTTCTTCCGCTGTTTCGCCGTCGAAGTTGCACCTTAGACAAGGCAAATGGAATGAGGGATTTTTCAGATGCTGATCCAGCGCGGCGGAGCTTGGGAAGGAACATGTGCAGCGGAAACACCAGTGGTCGTCCGTATAAGAATACCGCCTATTGACAGTAAGCACAAGCATTTTTGATTACGAAGAGGGGTTGCATACGACGGCATAATCAGAATAGTGTCCGCAGCGAGGTGTGACACGCTTCGCGGATGTAGACAGGGTATTGGTGATAACGGTAGCCTAGAGAGCAATGAGAACGATCTTCCACACTGCACTTTTTTGCGATTGATTTCACCGGAGTGTGTAGTGTATCTCAGTTGTTATCTATGATCGTTACACTGCACGACGACAAAGGATGGACCCAAAAGCCCTATTTTATGTTCGTCTTATCCCCGTACCGGCGCATTCACTATGCTGCATCGTGGAAGCATATTATTAGAAAGATAATCCCCGGGACAGCTCAGCTGGAGCTGGTGCTGAAAACATGCGCCCTATTAGTAATAGATGCGATGCGGTTTGTTCCAGACCACCTTGAGCAGTTGTTTCCTGAAGCCGTAACGTGGTGCACCCAGGAACATCCATGGATAGTAGTCCGTTGAGCCCCTAACTGATCAGCCACCATTTCCACCCCGGCACACGTGCTCGGTTCGTGCATTTAGCATTATTCGAGTACCTAGGTTCGTCTAATTGTTATTGAATAAGTGGCGTGCTTAGTTATGCGGAGAGTGCACCAACAAGGTGTTCGTAAAACAAATCAAGAAAATATCAAAGTTGAAGCGCGCAGTTGCCTACAGGCAAATGTACTAGCCACTTCCAGGAAACCCTCAGAGGATCGGACAAGAAGACTACGGATCTATCAAGTGTCAGCAGGCGGCGGCGGATAGATCGGGGCGGACAGGACTTTCTGGTGCAGATGTGCATGTTTGCCCGATATAAGGACCGTCTTGTTGATATGGTTAGATTGTATCGTTGACATTTTAACAGACGCACCGCTCAAGAAGTACAGTATCAATGCTTTGCACGTTCCCGAACAGTTCCGCACATTTCAAGTTATACCCCTGGGTTTCTGTGAAATCCTACCGCTCTTTTACTAAGCTGAGGGCACCTCTCCATGCCTCCGAGAGCTCATCGCCACCTTCTCTAACAGTGTATCAGCTTCTCCCGGACGTTCTCTACCGCTACTGCCAGTTTGATCATGCTCCGCGTATTGAGCCAGCTAGGTCAGCCATGGAAACTGGCTCACAGCTTATGCCTTTTCTCCAAGAAACGCATCAGCTTGCCTAGATACCCGCCATACAGTTCCTGACCGCACCGATCACTCTCCGCATGCTGCGCCAGCGCGCTCAGCAAGTAGAATCCGTTATTACAGCCAGGACAGAAGTAGTAAGTTAGATTTTCGTGCACACGGCCAACGACATCTCCATTGAGCATTTTTTGCCGATAGTCCTCGTTTATGAACTTCTTCCACTGGAAGCACTCTGCTGCCGTACGGTTGAGTGCTCGTCGATCAATACCGGAGCTGCAATTGCCAGCTTCAAGGTGGATCAACATGCCGGAGGTTGTTGAAAATAGGCGGTAACAGCCCCAGCACTCAAGGTTCGCGGCTAAATGTGATATTTTGTGCTGGTAGAGTTAGCAGCAGCGTTATCGGTCAGACAGGGTCAGGCTTGATTACCATCTGTAGGTCATTGTAATTCTCGAAGTGAGTGTGACAGGCGTCACAACAATTGTTGACCCTGAAATGTTCCCGGAAAGCCCACCCTGGAACTAAACCACGCCAGCAGCCCCGGCACAGATGGAAACATCCGGTCTCTTCCCAGTGGTCCAAGAGATCTTCTCGACTTTCGCCATCGAAGTCACAGTCTTCTGCAGCGCAAGTGTGGTGAGAAGAAGAATTCTCAATATGCTGATTCAGGGCGTGCCCATTCTTGAAGGTCCGCCAACAGCGGCTGCACCAAGGATCGTCGTCTGAATCAGACCAACTGGCAGACAATAAGTACGAGCATGTCGATAGAGCGGCGTACATACTACATCGTGAAGGTAAGACAGCAATTGCAAGCAGCTGCAAGCAGCTGCAAAACGCCTCAGTTAAGGAGGGAAGTTGAAAGTGTGGGAAGAGCCAGTTTTAGAGGAGAATGGCACTGCAGATGAGGGATGACTCTCTGGCGCTTGACTTGGAGGAGCAGAACTAGAATGGCAATCTTGGGTTAAAATCGTGGATGTTGAGTTTGACAATCACAGCTGCAGCCTGAACTAGTAATTGTTCCTCCCCATATTCTCGCAACCCACGTGGACGTGTCTTGCAGCTTGTAGAACACGGTTCATGCAGGTAGCCACAGGCACAAGCGGGTCACAACCAATATATAATGTACAATCATTATTAGAGTGTGTTCCAGACCGCGTCGTGGGTAAGAATATCAGAAGATAGCCCCCTTTGGCTTCGTCTAAGGGGGATGGTGAATCAGCCAGCCCTACATCCCGAACGCGTTTACCCCTGTAATCGGACGGGGGTTAGTCGATTGGCAACCCCACTGTCTCGTACCTGACTGGAAACACACATCATATCCTTACCTCACATTATTGTAGATGTCAGTATGACTTGAAGCTTAACTTCCCCTTTGCCACGCTTAAGAGACTTTAGGGAGTAGGCGGCATAGCGTATGAAGGCAAACCGATAAAGAGCTGAGTACGTCTGCTATATTACCGAAGTGTGAGTGTGTGCTCGTAAGAGATTTTGTTAGGTGGATCGTTTCTGTAAATGCGGGCGACCCCCCAAAAGCTGTCCGCACAACTTTTGGTTACATTACGTGAGTTTTGCCTCGAATCTACTCCGGTGTTAGGAGGATAAGTTCAAAGGAAGGGCGCACGCCCCATCAAAAGCTCTAGTTGCTATCAACATACAATCTAACCGCCTAAACCGAAATAACGTAGTTGTGACTTTTTCCACCGACCCTCGCAAGCCGTTAACAGCGGATTAAGTCCGATGCAGATCTCTAATCCAGATCGGTCGTCATCATAAAAATCTTTGATTTCGTGCTCCACATCGATAACAATTCCGTCTTCTCTTTCGCCATTAAGACAAACAGTAACTCAATTGACCAAGTCAATCCTCAAACCAACGAAATGACACGCATTCTACTTACAGGTAACCACATCTTCGCCAGACTACCCCGCCATTGCCCCGCTATCAAATGATGCATTGCTAACACGATGCAGGAGGCAGCGGCTTCATAGCGGCACATGTCCTTGAGCTCCTCCTTGATCGTGGGTGCGTGGATCAAAGTTGAACACATAACAAGCCCCGTGCTTACGGGTTTTCATCCGCAGGCATTCCGTGGTAACAACCGTCCGCAGCCAGGACAAGGCAAACAAAATCAAGGAAGCCCATGCCAAAATCGGCCAAGACAAGCTCGATTTTGCCATCGTTCCGGACATTGCCCAAGAAGGTGCATTCGATGAGGCAATCAAGTCTGATCCTCCGTTTGAGGCGGTGATACACACCGCTTCACCCTTCCACTTCAATGTCACAGATATTCAAAAGGTTCGGAAACTCGGCTACCAAAGACAAAGTAGAGAGAGATTTTGGGCCTGACGGTGGTCAACACAGGAACTCCTTGATCCCGCAGTTGTCGGCACAACTGGGATCTTGAAGTCAATCAAAAAGAGCGCTCCGTCCGTCAAACGAGTGGTAGGTCGATTTGACAGTGATGTTGCGAAGGTTCCACGACGCTGAATCCGCTAAGGTCATCATATCATCCTTCGCCGCCATCCTCGACCCCTCCAAAGGGAACTGGCCAGGTCATGTATACTCAGAACAAGACTGGAATCCCATAACGCACGACGAGGCGATGCAAAACCCTGCCGCTGGTTACAGAGGTCCGCACCCTCCTCTCCCTCACTTCTCACTCAACCCCCCTAACAACTCCCCACAGCAAGCAAGACCTTCGCCGAACGCGCAGCCTGGGATTTCGTAGAGAAAGAAAAACCCAACTTCACCCTCACGACCCTCTGCCCACCCCTCGTCATCGGCCCCATAGTGCACTACCTCAACTCCCTCTCCGCCCTCAACACCTCCAACCAACGCACCCGCGACATCATCACCGGCAAATGCAAAGACGGCCTCCCGCCCACCGGCGTCTTCATCTGGGTCGACGTCCGCGACCTCGCGCTCGCGCACGTCAAAGCCATGGAGCTTCCGGAGGCAGCCAACAAGCGGTTCTTTATTACTGCGGGGTACTTTAGCAACAAGGAGATCGCGGAGATTGTGAAGAAGAACTTTGAGGAGTATAAGGATATGGTTCCGAGCGATTTGAGCGGTGGGGATTATCCGGAGGGTGGGGTGTACGGGTATGAGAATAGCAGGTCGAAGGAGGTGCTGGGATTGAAGTACAGATCGCTGCAGGAGTCGATTGTGGATTTGGTCAAGTCGTTGAAGACGGTTGGGGCGTGAGGGGGAGGGGAGGGCTGCCAGGGAAAGACAAGGTAAAACGTGCGATCTGCAACCCGTATGGAGGGTGCGATAAAGGAGCGATTTTAAGAGAGCAAATTCGATGAAGGACGAAATGTAACACATAACCATGGTATAGTTAAAGCACTGATGTCGCACCGTTCGTCCTATGGCCTGCGGGCGACTTTGGCAACCATAGTAGTAGAGCGTAGACATTGTGTCTTTGAATATCCATCTACAGGCGGGTTAACAGCGAAAACGCGGTGCTCATAATGAGCTTCCACTTTACCTCCTGCGCCATCCGTCATCTCGGGCGCAAAAGGATTACTCGTACAAGTGCAGGCCTCATACTGTCCCATTCTACCCAATGTCCTCATCGTGGAGGGACCGTTAATCAGTAGGCCGTTGACGCCACGCTAATCGACGCAAATAAACAGCTCCAATCCAAGGCACAACGCCTTACCAGAAACTACACCACCCAATATAATGCTGACACAGATTCTCCAGGTTAGTAGCCTGAGCGATCAACCTATCCACCTGTTCAGGCACCTTCAACTCTTCCACTGTCTTGAAATCCCTCCCCGTAAGCTTTTCCTTGATCCGATTCAGAACTTGCACAGCCCTAGCATTCTGCACTTCTTTCTCGTCGTCCGGGGGCCCAACACCGTTGACGGTGGCATTAGCATTCTGTACGGCGAGGGCAGATGAGCGGGTGCGTGGACGGTGCGACGATGGTGGGCGGTCGGGACCGATGGTGTTAGGATCGTCGGAGACTGGAGCGCCCATGATCGAGCCACGGCGGTCGGTGGCGCGGTCAGAGGTTGGGAAGTGCGGGTTTGGAGGTGAGGAATGGCGGTCGGTTGCGAATACGCGCCAGGTGAGGAGCGGATCGTGGATGAACTGGATGCTTGTCAGCATATACATTCGGGTAAAGAAAGACAGGTCAAGTCTGCGGTACTTACAGCTTCAAGAACTGCCATGATGGACTCCTTGTTCTCGCGCAGCACCCTCATCACAGCTTCACACGTGACCCTAAAGCTTCCTTCAATGTTGCTGATCTCCATAGCAAAGGTCAACATCCTCGTCAAACGGAACGGTACCCTCTCAGGATATTTCTCGCGATGCATGGCCACTTCGAAGCAGTCTCCAAAATCTATGTGTATGATTTTTCCAGTAATGCGGTCAAGCATCAAGTTCGAAGGATGCCTGTCACCGAGCCCAAGGATATACCCAACCATGGACATCACTCCCAGGGACCTAGTGTAATTTGTCCGCCGGTCAAGCCACACCTCGGAGCTCTTGCTCTTGAGCCATAACACCCGGTACAGATCCTGACCCGTGGTATTGTCTAAGGCATAGCCGAAGACTTCAACCTTTTGCATGAGGGTGAGGTTGTCGTAATCAGGCGCCATCTGTAGCATAATGCGATGCTCAATGTTCAGCAAGATTTTCCGACTCTCCCGATACTCACGGATCAGGACGTGCAGAGTATCCGCGTTGGGCACCCATCCCAGCAACCCTGACTGAGTGGAAAGTGGAATAGCTGGGTATCTTTCAATGTTGAGGTGCCGTTTGGATGATTCCGTATCGCTCGCCAGTAATGTATTGACTAGGCCTAGAAGCTGCATTACGCGTTCGTCCTGCCTAATGTCTTCGTGTCCCTTGAGCAAATAGAAGTGACGCAGTCCGTCGCTGCCTATGATGGCAACCTTGCGTGGACGTTGCTTCGACTGAATCACGGTCACTACAGGATCGAATGACTGGATCAAAATTGGTGGTTTGTTCGGATCGTAGTAACCTGGGAGCGCGAGGACGAGATTGTGGGCCTGTTTCAGCTTTGGCGAAACGTATTGAAGCTCCAAAGACATGACCTGCGGTAATTGTCGAGCAATTCTCTTGAATACCTGGTAGTACAAATCCCACGCCTGGTTCAAGTCGCCAGGATCACCCGTACGCCGGTAAGTGCTGCACCAATCGCGGGCTTCTTGCAGCTCTCGACCGAAGGATTGGATGAAAGATATCTCCCTGAGCGTTTCAGGTCCCTACATTTGTCAGCGTTCGGTGTCTGTTCCGGAGGAGGGCCAACGCACCTTGTCTAACATATTGTGCAATGGGGCCAGTGTGGCGAACATGCCATCCACGTTGTTATCACCGAAGTATCTACGTACAGCCTCGTTAGCGTTCGTAAGCTTTCGCAGTTCGTATAACTCACAACCTAGAAGCTTCTTCAAGGCCTTCATGCCATAGCTCGTGCCATAGAACACCAATACGCACAAGCTCATGGCTCACAAGCTCAGCTTGTTCGACCAACTTTGGGCTATGTTGTCGCATGTTGTCCATGATAGCAGCTGCCGAACGAGATCGACGAGTGATATCCGACTTCATTGAGACGGTCAGAGGATATACCAGAGCCTGTGGATGGAATTTCCCAATGTCACACAATAAGTTGTGGATAGATTGCCGAACTCTTGGGTTGGGTTGGTTGATTCGCGCAATCAACTGCGGTATTACTGCAAGCCAGGTCTCGACACTGACTGTTGGTAGGCCCGCGATTACCTCTGCATTGACATCATCGTAGTTGCCGTGAGCGAACCACATGTTCAGTAAACGGAGGGTGTCCTGGAGAGTTCTTGTTGGCGGAGACAAAGCTATTGACCTGAAGAACCCTTTGACCGCCGGAATGACATGATCACGGACAATCTGCTTGCTGATATGAGTACTTTCCCGGTCTGGTTGCGACGTGATGGAGGTGACAATCTCAAAATTTGCACATGCCCATGCATGCCAAGCTTTGTATGAATGGTGATTGTACTGTGTCGCGGCCCAGTAAGACTCTAGAGTTTCGTGTACGCTATCTTGTTGCCAGTTGCCACCTTGCAGGACTGTCTGCCATTCTCCTTGCTTCAGGTAGCATCTAGAGAGCAGCTTGGACCAAGTGTCAAGGTCCTTTGAGGTGATTTGATCCTTTGGCACGGCATTCGGCAAGTGAAAACCGTTGACTCCATTAACCCCATTTGGTTGATGACCATTCATCTCGGTTTTCCTGACCTGGATACTGTCTGCCAGCCGAGCTGTAAAATCCCGCAACTTGGATAAGGCTCCATGATAGTGTTGCTGTGTAGACCAAAGGAACTTGCAGACTGCGTACTCGACTTCGTATGGTACGTCTTGCTCGTCGCTGATGTTGTAGATATCAGCGTTAGGCCCGATCAGCTTTTGCAGAGACTTCTCAGCGAGACCGCTTCGATTCGCTTTTCGGCAAAGGTTTGCAAATTTGATCCACATCTCCATGTTGTCTTGCGGAGGTATAACCAGTGCTCTCACTTTCAGCATCCTTTGCCAGACCTCTACGTTGCGCTGGCAGCCTTTCAGCCTCTTAGTCCAAGTATGCCGCATCATCTCTTGTTTCTCCGGATTAAGCGCGTTTTGCTTGTAACTGATGATCTCCTCAAGCTCAGCCAACATCTGGACTCGTACGACCACAGGATAAGCGCGAGTGTAGGACTCAGACAAAAGAGCACTTAGTTCAGTGTCAAGGGCATCGCGTGCCTTTTCAATATCCGCTTGCGCATGTGTAAAGTCGTTCTTGTGGATATTCAGGATGGCACCGAAGAATGAACGATCCGGCGAATGGACTTTCATAGCGTCGATGTAATTACCCATAATCTCCCATTGGCCTAAGCCCCAAGCGGCGGCTGCTGCCAAAGGAGCTATCAATCTTCTATGATCCATAGAAGCGTAGTGCCACTTGTCTTGTGCCAGCGATGACAGTACCTCCCACTCACCCAAAGCATGCAAGCAGCGCATTTTACCCATAGTAATATCGAACGATGTAGGATCCTCGGCTTCGCGGCGTTGATAGGCTGTCAAGGCATCCTCCCATCGGCCCAGTTTTTCGAACCATGTCTCCTTCAGCTGAACGTCTGAATAGCCTTGAGCTCGGCGAAGAATACCAAACGCAGCATCGGTCTGCTGAAGTTGATTGTTGATGCTGATGAGGGCTTCTACGGCACCCTCGTTTTGCTCCGCGTTGAACTCCATCTCTTTGTAATGCAGTGCTTTTGCATAGGCATGGCACTTACCAGCATACATTCCAAGCGTGCGGATATCGATGGGCAAAGGTTTGTCGTCGTGCTCCATGAATTCGGCAAGGGTCAGCAGAATTTGTAAAATCTCTGGGGGCATGTTCGGAGAGGTCATCGCAGTTTCAATGGAATGCACCAGCTCCTCCTGGTACTGGGGGTACAACTCGGCCCAGCAGGAGTAGAAGGCTGAATTGAACAACGTCCGAGCAATCGGGCTATAGATGCTCGCGAGAGGAGTGCACGCCCTTAGTGCCTGTTGCGGAGATTCTCTGAGCAGCTCTAAACTCAGACGTCGCATCCACTCTTGCCAATCCTCTCGGGTTGTCTTCTGCTCCGCATTCCAAGCTTCTTTGAGATGCTGTTGATTGACGGCTAATTTCTTTGTTGCGATATCTGCAGGATTCTGATCTTCATAGTCGCCACCGTACCGCTCGTCAGGGCTTAAATCTTGAGGCAGTGGCTCACCTCTTTGGAGCTTTGAGGCAATTAGTGCATAGTTGGCGTGTGGCACTCGATGTGTGACGAGTATCTGGAACCCTGGTCAACAACGCCTCCGCAAATCGGACAATATCGTCACCTACCTTGTTGATAGTGGGGATGAAGTGAATGTAGTCAGGACCCAGTTGGAAGATTAAAGCACAGAGAGTGTCTAGGGCTGATTGCTTCAACGAGATGTCGTTGCCTTTTAAAACACGTGCCAGAGGATGTATAATTCTAGCTGCAAACTCGGAAATATTGACTTGCCTGGAGAGTTTACCTATGGTTTCGATAGCCTGTTTCCGTATGTTGTGGGGCTGTGCTGGCTTCTCAAATACTCGAACTATCGCAGGTATAATCAGATGCATATACTCCTCAGCGCTGGACCCAAAAACGAGAAAAGCTTGTAGTACTCTTGAGGATGGAACGCGCTTCGGGTGAATGTCTTGTTCAAGAACTGACAACAAGAGCGGAAGTACATCCGCGAGCCAGACCTTGAACTCTCCTTCCAGCGACCGAGCGATTGCTTCAATAAGGGACAATATTGGCGCTTGTAGCTGCATTGATGCGCTCCAGAAGTCCAGGACGGATCCTAATATCTCCTTCAAATAAGGTCTTATGTGCTGACGAACTATTTTAACCAATTGACTTAATTGATTGAAGTAACCTTCAAGCCTGCCCTGGGGAGCAGATCGCAGAACTTGGATGAACACAGGTACAACCTGGGGGAGAAACCCAACGCATTTCAGTCCTAATGTTGCATATATATTCATGATGGCATCGATAACACCTGAGTGGTACTGCATCAACGTGGGATCTCTGAGCATGTTTATGATTGCATTTATGACGACTGTTGGGTAATATTCCTCGCTCGAAGGTGTGGTTCCAGACATGATAAGGGTTACGTCTGTGACCGTTTCGGCTTCAGCGGCTAAATGACTTTCCGGGGAGGCTTCCATGAGTTGCTAGAGCGGATTAGGAAATCTCGGTCGTGCATTGATGTCCGTTCATACCTGGTGCTTATACGGATCTAATGCTCCAAGAACTCCCAGTAACCGTATCGTCTCGCGCCGCAACGGACTTGTGCTTTCCGTCTTGACAATATTCATCAGGACCGTTAACAGCTCTGGATGTTCGATATATGGATCTATTACGTAGCCAGAGTTGCTAGCCAGTTGACCGAGCGTTCTTAACGCCGCGCTGCGCTTTAGCGGTGAGCTTAGATCCTGCAGGTTGTGGATGATGATATCCATCAGTTCCGGAACATGGTGCAGTATTTCATCCCCACCAACCACCGATAGGTCTCCAATAGCTTTGAGGCTGGTCGAGGCTACCGCAGAATTGGGATCGGCGGCTTTAGGTAGAAGAACAGAGACTATAGGCTCAACATAGGGCTTGAGCAGCTTTGAAGAAGCGCTGACAAGGTGGCTAATAAGTCTCGCACTTTCTTCCTTGTTTTGAGGATTGTTAGAGTATTCGATTTCGGTCAGCAGTTGGATAAGCACTTTCCGCAAAGAAGGAAACACGTAGGCAGGATTCACAGATGTTAGCCGTCCAATTATTGACATTGCGGCCTCTCTGATTGGGAAGTACTCGTCGTGGAGAGCGAGGAAAAGGGTCCTGACATTTTCCGGTTTCGCAAGATGGCGATCGAAGCGGGGCGCAAGGGCCAAAACGACTTCATGACGGATATCCGGATCTGTTGCAAATCAGTACTGGAAAAGGCGACATTCGTGTTAAGCTTACTTACCTACATCGGCCACGGCGACAGTCAAAAGCTTTTCGATAACATCACTGACGACTTGTATGGAATGTTGGCTAGTCTGATTCATGATAGGGTCGTTAACGAACAATTGACAGCAACTCAAAGCTGCAGCTCTCCGGATCTCGGGATTGTCATTCTCCACATATCGAATAGCGACGTCTCGTAGAAATTCATTAAGCACATAGCCTCCAGACAGTAAGCGGAGGTTCAGGCCATGGACATTGGTACGTACCGGAGAAGTCAAAACTACCTAGTGTCTGTAAAGCTAGGGCGATCTCGGCCTCTTTATTTTCAATGAGTTGCGGATCTTTGTGGTCTTTGTGGAAAATCGGGGGCGGAGGGAGAGAGCCATGGATGGGACTACCAATGGGGATAAATGGTCTTCCACATAGCACTTGGCTTATCATGTTGAGCAGTCTTTCTTGGATGATTGGTTTCATTGGCGGGACGTAATGCAGCATGTCGGTAAGAGCTTGAATCAGGGGTTCGCTCAGACCACATTCCAGCATCGGATCAAATATTGAGCTCATGTACTTGCTAAGCGCTTGTCCAACAGCATATGCAATCATACCCAGGCACTGAAAGATCGGTCCTTCATCAATAGTCCTATTTCTCCTTTGGTTTGTTAGAATGTACGACATTAGACCGACTTAAGTCTAATGCTTACGACTTCAAAATGAGGCCTTCCCGGATATAAGAAATTATCCCATCAAGATATGGTTGCATGTCGCCGGTCATGTAGTAAGCGATCTGACCAACAGCTAGAAAGGCCGGACCCCTGTCCTTCTCCTTCTTCAAAAGTCCTTGAAGATGGATCATGAACTTGTGGAGGTAACCGTTTTTGAATGCTTGTGGTGAGTACTTTGCTAGATCTGGGATCGTTGCAACGATTTGTCTGCGGATGAGGGGTTCTCGATGGTCCTTGTACCGTAATATTGTCTCACAAGCTTCTTGGTATCTGTCAGAATCGCCACCCATGAACATGCCACCGTACTCCAGAAGTCCTTTGAGCGTGAGCAAAGACCCATGGATCGCCTCTACCGAATTTTGCTGGAAGCCCGCCAATGTCTGATCGTACATGAAGGCGAGTAGTTTGTCTCGTAGAACAGAGTCCCGAGCAGCGACAATCTTCAGACACTCATTCACGGCTTCAGCAGCAGACTCCCTTATCAGAATCAGTTTGTCGCGAAGGGCAACCCAAATGACCTTGAAAATAGCCTCTACCCAACCGTATAACAAGGTAGGCGCATTCCTTGCCAGCTCCCGCAGAGTTAAGACAGCAGCGAACCTTCTGTTCTCTTGTTGGTCTGTTTGTAGGTATTCCAGAGCCGCCTTAACCTCCGACTCCACCAGCTCTGCGGTCAAGGTTCCTCCGGGCACAGCAAGCCGACCCAGCGCTCGAGACGCAAGCACCATGGCAGAGCGATCATTGCCTCGCAGCACCGTACGGAGATATCCCGAGAATCTGGTCGTCTTCTGTGCGGCATCGTCTCCTTTGAAGTCAATAAGCTGGGATAGGGCATGAATGCCTCCAACTCGCTCGTTCGTGTCATTGCCCTGAACTATGAGGACGGCGATCCTCCCAGTGACGTGATTATAGTAATCCGAAAATCGATCGGAAGGCAATTCTAGACTTTGAATCAGATAGAGGTTGTCGGTGGGTCTGAGATTCGATGCTAACCTCTGTGCGTGAGTTCGATGTTCTGGCGAAGTTCCAGAGCAGCCCGCTGTCGTACGTCGTCATTTCTGGATCGGTAAGATGATTTACATACTTTTAGGTCGCATCCGGTGCTTACTTAGACCTCAGATCTTGAAACAGCCGATCCAGTGTCTCACGATGTGGGAGCTGTGCCATCGTGGGCGTGGAGTGCTCAGTTACTGAGCGACATATGCGCTTTCAAAGACATCAAGACCACAAAGCAGCCGTAAGCTGCCACATAGGAGTGCACTCCTTCAGAAGTCACTAATGAAGTACTTGTGTCCGAAAGCATTGACAGTAAGGGAGGATAAGTACTTAGTTCCAGCTACCGGAGCACCTCACCGTCAGGTACAGTTACTAGAAGCCTGGAGGTCACGCAACGGCGGTACTTACCGAACCTCCCGCCCGCATGTGCATAAAACTGTCACTTAGATACAGTAACTGGTGTTATCATCCAACCGCTCTCGCAATAATAACGGGCGATTAAACCCTACCTGAAAAGAACATAGCTGTAACGTTCCGCTAATCAGATGGATTCACTCATAGGGCAGAGCGCACCAGAGATTATTAGGTGCGGTATTATGAGGTGGCCGAAGTTATTTTTTGTACTACTATCTAGCTCGGTCTATAGCCTGCAACAACCTGAACCTTCAAGCGTAAGTCACTCTCCGCCCGATCAACGATGCCATCGTAGCGCTCAACTAAGGTAGTTGCGCACAGGACAGTACCGTAGCATGGGGAGGAAGGTGACCCAGGGGACATAAATGACAGTGCGAGATGTTAAGTTTCCAATCTGTGTCTCAACCTGTTCCAAAACAGCCCTCATGGCAAGTAACAAAAGAGATGCAAGCGTGAGAGTACGCTGCCAACTTGTGTTTCCTCCGTCATTCGTCCACCTTTCTTCCCGGCCCCCCGAGAGGTTAGTAAGCAAATACGAATGACAGGCATGAGAAGAGAGACGAGATATCGCGAGCAAAAGTGTTCCATACGCGCCTTTCCGGGGATTAAAAGAGTGGGGTATTTGCAAGTTTGGTCGGCCGACCTCATTCAGTGAGAAGTAGAGTGCTTGCTCGAAGCTGAACGTTGTGCAATTTGATTGGTGTTCGTTTCCCAGTATCAGTCTTTCAATGTAATAATGCTTGCGCGTGAAAACGACAGATGGTCGATCCGACCGGTAGTGGGTTTGTGCAACCGTATTAGATGGTTTTCGGAGATTTATCGTTGCTGTTCGGCGATCAGTAACTTCCTTGCAAGATTAGGGAGGAAAGCAGCGAAGAATGACTTGAAAGGAGTTGCAGGCTATTGTACTTACGTAATCTCCACAATGTCATCGACATGGTTGCACATAGCCACGAACAAGTCGAAGAACAATTTGCCACCCCTCTCCATCTCCATCTGCATTGTCCCGCTGCGCTTGAAGGTCTTGCGGCTACGAATAATCAAAGCCAGATAATGGGCGCGAAGGCGCGAGTCGCTGTCAGGTGTGTTATCGTAGGCATAGCGTGCACTGCGTAGGATCGTAGCGACCTCGATTCCTGTAACAAGGCCTTGCTTGCGCAAAGCTATACGCTTCAGTTCCTCAAGGCCGAACTTCTCCGCTAAGCAGTACACGGCAGTGTCTCGGAGAACAGTCCCAACGCGCGTATGATATATTGTGTGCTCGGCGCCTTCGTTTCGGCCAGTATGAGGGGAATTGGGCTCCTGCGGGGTATCTGCTAGAGACCAAGTATTGCGACGCTTGTCGTATACAAGGTTCGGGTAGTAGTCGCCCTTGTAGAGATACTCGAGGACGCAGGAAAAGGTCTGCGGCTCTTCATTCGGGAGAGCAATGCGTTTGCCATTAGCTTCGAAGAACTGACTCTTGCACGCCGCTTGCAAGAAGGGTGAGTGACAGAGTATGTCTTCGTGAGCCGCGAACAGTCGCTGGGCCTTGCCAACCACAAGGGTGACAATGGCACTGGAGAGTTTAGGGCTAGGGCGCATCAGTAAACATGTCCATGGGCGGTATTTCTGAAGCCTGGCATACCTCCCCACCAGCGGACTGTCCAGCTTCTCGAGCAGCTTCAGCTTGGCATTGTCCCGGAACGACCTCTTCGCAGGCCTAGTCGCCTTGCCCACACGATCCTTGAAAGAACGTTTGAACATCTTGACTGACGCGAAGTCGGAGATCGTACGCAAAACAAGGGACGAAGTATGCTGTGAATGACCGTAAGGCCTAGATTGACGCACGTTGTTGCATGAGAGAGCTCCGGAAGCCTCCAGGATCCTTCATCAGAGAGTACCTAGCCTCAATGAATCAGTCACCTGGAGTCTTTGCAAAAATCGCACCGCGAAGGATGGAACTCTTGCAGCGTAGTCGGCAGCCCTGGGCGTGGTGAGGAGAGAAACATGGCCGCGAGGTTGGGGGCGATGGTTTATGTACTCCCACGCGTAGGCCTCGGCCCTGCAAGGCGGCAGAGTTGAGTCCGGTCACCTGACCGTGTCTCTGTCTGAGTCGCTTCGATTGGTCCAACCGCGAAGCCGGGCACTCCGGGGTAAAGTGTAAGCCCTCTTCAATAAGAAGAAGTAGAGGTATCCACGTGTGAATTACGGAAGTAGTTACCTAACCTGCACCTACCTTTACACGCGGTCAAAGGCATTCCGTAGCATGGACAAAGTAGAGATAGGATAATGAAGTGACTTATCCGCAGTTGTTGTGGGAGCTTCATCTCGAAGTTGATATGCGCCAACGATAATCTAATCTCATGTGTACGACTCCTCCCTGTCATATTTGGATAAGAGAGTGTGCACAGGCTCTCCATGTGAGTCGTGCTTGCCAAAGTCAGTATCTCGCGCTGACGTCGTGTGCATCGGTAGGTGCGGTCACAGAGTACCTCCCACTATTTCAAACGCAGTGTAGAGACTCAATTTTCGGGCTTCACTACACCACTGCTTGACTAAACCTCTCAAGTGCCTCCACATAAGCCGACATAACCCAAGCAAGCAGCGCAAGTCTCGTGAGGGCTGAGTACTAGGAAAGAAATCCCTGAAGATGGGTTCTACGGGAACATCCAAACGGATCAGCAAAGTCAGTGTTTCCGACAAGGGCTCCAGCTTCGTCTTGCATATATTAATCTGATTTAGGAGCTGGCCGAGGTCACTGCCACGCCTCCACAGGGCATCAAGGTGGAACTAGCGGATGAGTCTGATCTGTACAAATGGGAGGTTACCATGGATGGACCAGAACAATCTCCATATTCAGTATGAAGCACAACTCCTGAGCGTCCTCTGTCTAACTTGAACAGGGCGGCACTTTCAAGTTACTCCTAACGCTCCCGAGAGACTACCCTTTCAAACCGCCAGTTCTCAACTTCCAAACCAAGATCTATCACCCGAACGTTAGCAACGACGACAAAGGATTGATGTGCTTAGGCGTGCTACGCAGTGATCAGTGGAAGCCACCAAACAAGATCGCAGCCGTATTGACCATGACGAGGAACATCCTCCTTGAGCCGAACATCGATGACGCGGTGGAGCCGAGTGTAGCAGACCTCTACAAGAACAATCGGAAGGAGTTCGACAAGACGGCGAAGGACTGGGTGAAGAGGTATGCGACTAAGAAGTAGCGGTCATTGGGGAGGTATATTGATAGCAGTCATGGGCTGAAGGATACTCCCTGGATGTGAAGGCACTTCAAAGTACGGCATATGGAATTGGCAGCAACATTGCGGTGAAGTGTTAAGGAGCACTTCTTTCGGGGATGCTTGGGAAGGCTCCCCGACTGAAGCTTGAAGAAACGTCGAGGGTATCTGGAGAGCGTGTGGATGGAAACCTGCTCCAAGGAGCTCGTTAGTTTGGCCAGTGAAGCTTCGTAGTGTTCCGGGGGGTTTTATCTCTATGAGGTGCGCATAGGGGGCTCCTGAATCGTCCTACGCTGGGTGACTAGGTAGTCGACAGAGACAAACCCCTCGAACTTACAAGGACACAGGAATTATAAGTTAGTTGATACTGTAGCAATACTTTCAGGGGAATCAATATTTGACATAGCACCATGGGTATTGAAAGGCCAGACGGTCGGCGAATCAGCGTGGGTGAGCCTTCCCGGCGATCCGCTGTGTCCAGGCACCAGGATGCGTACCTGACCTTACTCGTGCCTTTGACCAGGATAGTTAGCGTCGGCGTCCCAAATGGCGGATGACATGCATCCATCCATGCTTTACCGCAAGGAACCCGCCAGTATTCTCGTCCCTAGTCCTTCTACTTAGTGAAATCGATGCCGTCGCGACCAGATGTGCCACTCCTCTTTCCGTTCTAATGGTGCACCCAAACCGTCCTTCTCAGTACTCCCTCTCGACCCATACTACCTCTATCCTTCCCTCAAGCAGTTTCGACTCTACGGCTCCTTTCCGTCTAGGACCAATTTCGCACGTATGCAGTGGCCGGTGGAGAAGTCGGACGCGATCACGGTTCCTGTGACCCGAGAAGAAGGTGGCACATGCAGCGTAAGAGAAGGCCGAGCAACATACAGGCTCCTGGTCAAGGCAGGCCGAGCCTGTTATAAGGAGTTCGGGTCATGATATCTTTGGGCTACACCTCTGCGCGCAACCAGATGCGAACGCAACAATGGGCAGACAAGAGCATATATAGAATAAGCAGTTCTGCCGGAACCAGAACTCCGGACCTCGATTATGTGCAATCACATGATGCTACGGACGACCTACATGCGGAGGCGAGCCCAAGTCCGTCGCCGGATAATTTCTATGGAGCACACGTAAATGGCCGATCGAGGCAGGACGCTGGAAGCCATCCGCGATGTGAACATCTCTATGGTGAGGAACCCCTGAGCACACCTGGCTCAACGACTTTGAGCCTTACTGGCACCGCCACGGCTATCCCGCCTCAAGTTTCTGGACAGCGCATCACGACTCGGTTTCATCTACGTGCGGCTTGGCCCCAGTCTGCGCTTACTGGTGAGGATACTGGCCAACACAGCGAGAGGTATCACATAAAGCATGATAACCGCTACAATGGCCAAGCAGAGATTACGTCCCCCAGGACCCGTCTGCCATTGGAGAGCAGCCCTGCGCAGTCTCCGAGATTTGTAACGAGGTATAGTCCATTAGAAGGCAAACCGTTAACCCCAAATACGACCTTCGTTACTGTGAGGGGGAGAGGCTTTTCGACATCCGCCAATGCCTCATCGCCTAGGAAATTTCACCTCCCTCTGAGAACGGCAACATCGATACCGAACCTGCGCGAGCATCAGCCAGAAAGTCCGCAACTGCCTACCACATCTCACAAATCCCATGCCCGTCATGCCAGTAGTGCTAGTTATTTGTCTTCGCCCTCTGGTGAACCCGATCAAGGAGAGATTCGAGCAAGTCATCGCTCGGCGTTGACTAGTTCCTCTAGCTTCGTAGACACGACTGCGACTGAGAGAAGCAGCGTTCTCACTGAAGCTAGTTCCACAAGTCAAACACGCCAAATCCACGATCTTTGGCCGCCCAACAGCGGCCAAGGCATGAGCGTTGAAGATGCCATTTCAATGTACGCGGATGGCTTCTATGACTCTGACACGGAGGACGGACACGATAGTCCGCAATCGATGCAGCTTTCGGGACTTGAGGGACCTCACAACACGCATTATGGTATGTTCCCGGTCAGACAAGGAGGTCATGTGGCAACAACTGCAAATGCTTTTCACCTCCCTCATCGATTGGGGCCCGCTTTCAAGTTTGCTACCCCCGAGATCCGGTCTTCTGCTCAGATAATGTCCTCTGAGTTTCCACTTCGACCGTCAACATCACGACAACCTTCTTCCACAGCCATTTCGCGCAGAGACCGTTATGGTTTCAAAACAGCCAGTCAGTATTTTACGGCAGAACAGTATGACTCGTGGAATGCTTCATATACACCATACCTTGAGCGACGACGTAAGAAGTGGGTGGCGCTAATGACGCATCACGGGCTGCCTTCCGTTAACCCTACTAAATTTCCTCCGCGGTCCGAGAAGGTGAGGCGGTATATCCGCAAAGGCATTCCTCCCGAATGGAGAGGTGCGGCGTGGTTCTGGTACGCGGGTGGACCAGCGCGAGTTGCGGAGGCACTGGGCCTATACAAAGACCTTGTGTGGCAAGCAGAGAGTGGCAAGATCAATGAAGAAGACCGTGAGCTCATCGAGCGAGACCTTAATCGAACTTTTCCGGACAACTCTAGATTCAAACCTGACCAGACGGAAGAAACCGATATTCTGGGCAATGCTGGCAGCGGATCTAGCAGTAATATCACTGCTGCGTCTTCCGCAGCACCTATCATTGGTGCCCTTCGTCGCGTTCTCCAAGCTTTTGCCATCCACAATCCTAAAGTCGGCTATTGCCAGAGCTTAAATTTCATCGCTGGCCTCCTCTTGCTGTTCCTGAATGAAGATGAAGAGAAAGCGTTTTTCATGCTTGATATCATCACCACGACATACTTGCCCGGTACTCATGGGATCGCACTCGAGGGTGCAAACGTGGACATTGGAGTTATGATGACCGCCATCCGGGAGTCTATGCCAGCTATATGGGCCAAAATCAGCCATCACGACGGCGTTAGGAACTCGAGGAATCCATTTGATGCTATAGGCACACGATTGCCCACGGTCTCCCTCGCCACAACCGCTTGGTTCATGTCCTGCTTCATTGGCACCCTTCCCATGGAGTCTGTACTCCGGGTGTGGGATTGCCTCTTCTACGAAGGATCAAGGATACTATTCCAAATGGCACTCACGATTTTCAAGCTCGGTGAGCCTGAAATTTGCCGCGTCGACGAAACTATGGAGATTTTCCAACTAGTGCAGACTATCCCGCGGCGCTTGATAGATGCGAATGCGTTGATGGAAGCATGCTTCAAACGGCGCAACGGCCTCAGAAACCTATCGCAAGAGAAAATTGACGCGAGAAGGGCCGAGAGAAGGCTGATGTATGCTAATGAGAGGAGAAAGGATTCTGGCCTTGCTGCGGAGGATGAGAGACCGAACAGAGCAGGAAAGCAGTCCGCTCTTAGGCGAGCGACATCAAGAGCGAGAATGCAGCGGTTCCGGTCACGCCTGGTTCTTGCTGCAAACAACTGATTTACGGAGTTTTGTGTGGATACGGCTGGTTACGAGGAGCTCATGGGATTTTAGACTTGCTAGGAACATTGGCTAGCTCACTGATCTTCAGACTTGCTAGGAACACTGGCGTTGAGGCGGCTTAGAGATGGACGCGTTGACGCAATGAATGTTTAAAGATACGTTTTGCTGTCCATAAATTTCTAGATTCGTTGTGAAAACTTTCTTTCCAATGTATCGTTTGGTATTGCTTTTCTACGGCTAAAGGCATGTATGGAGAATTTTCAATCTGCTGCGCATGTCAAAATCTACGTTTGGCGCTTCTTCTTTGATGTCAAAGAAATCTGCGGTGCTGCTTTGCTCTTTTGTGGATAGTATTTAGAGGTTAACAGCACACACTGCGCTGGATCCGCATTATTACCACTTGCTACTTATTGGTTGAAATTTTCATGGTTTCTTCGGTACCTCTGCTATTTGACCGCAACTAACAAATCCAAGAAGGCAGCAGGCACGCAAGGGACCCAAAACCACATGGGTTATGGCAACAAGGCGAGAACCTACTGTATGATAACTCCTCACAGCATGGGCCCAACAGATCCAGCGATCACCATGTGGAAAGTAACACATGAAGACGTCGTAGAAAGAGAGATAATTCGGAGAAGTAATGGTCAGGGATTTGCGGCCCAACTCCCGAGCAATTACCTTCTGAACACGTCGAGGACCGCCAGCGGTAAAAAAAAACCTCAACACCGGCATCTTCATAGCTTCCTACTCTAATCCTGCAAGATAACTCTCAACTGCGCTGTCTCTGCTTACTCCGAAGAGTTCGTGTTGATGTGAACTGTCGTCAGATTTGCGATTTTGCAGGGCTTGCTTTCACAAAAAAGAGTACCAAGGGTTGCTATAGCTTCAGCGCTACGATCTGTTTGGATTCATATCGCGACCAGAGCATATCCCAAAGCAAACATAATAGAGACTGAAGCCGTGGATCATAGTGTTCTATAGGAACCGAGCCTTACGACTCTGAGTCCTCGCCGGCTAGCGCATCAACTACGCTTCGGGATTGGGAATGCTTGCGGACACGATATACTCTTGATACCAACCAAGACTTTCTGAAGCTCACGAAGAAGATGGAACTCAAAAATGCAGATGCAATACATTACAGGTAATAACATATTCTATTCTGCTTATTGTGGCCTCTTTTTCTGCTTCTGGGGCAGACTGGGCATGATGAATCTCTCTTCATTTCGGTTGAAACAGGAATAGCACTAAAATTAAACCGTGCTCCAGCAAAGCAGCGTGGGCATATTTAGCTGTATACTTTGTAGTACTTAGACAACTCAACGCCGCAGAGTGATGAGAGGTAAGAGGACGAAACGAGCGTTGCACGACTGCCTTAGAAACACCAAAGGAATGTTATCGGTGTTTACGTAGTATTACCTCGGGATACATACTGTGGATTCATAGACTCGTTTTTAAAGACCTTTTGCATGACAAGACGTGATTTTACATATAGGATGTATTCCCTGATTAAACATTTTCACTTCTGTAAGAAGGCTGTCTTACACCGCCCATGATGGAAACAAGCGGTATCCAGTTCTATAGAACGCCAAAGCACCCCAGTCAATGCTCCTATCCAAGATGCACTGAATACCGTGACGCCAGACCCTCTGTTGCGCCGTGTTGAGAGAAGTGAGTTAGCATAAGCTCTGCGCGGCGCCAAAGAGAGCAACCGCATGAGACTTAAAAATCTCAAGCCAAGCCTTCACCCAATATCCGCGCAATGAGCACATATGCAAACAGTAGCATGGCCGCAAGCTTCCATTTATGCCTGCCCACCCATCCCTGACCAGCTTCCCTCGCGGCATGTCCACCTCCCACAACAGCTCCCAATCCGCCGGTACTCCCATCAGGCCTCCTGACAAGCGCTGCAGCCTCCGGTGAACATGAACCTTTTGCCGGATCGGGCACCGCATACCCCGTCTTCGGATCGATCCTATTCTCCCTCATCAACTTCCAGTTCGCCTCATCCAGCTCCGGCCACTCCTTCCTAAACTTCGCTCCTCCATCTCCGGCTTTTATCGCGCCAAACCCCCTCGTGTTCGAACTAGGCTGACTAACCCCCTCGATCGTCCTATCCGTCGACCCACCACCAGTACTATTCCACCACCTCGTCCTCGCAGCAAACAACCTCCTCTCCGCGTCCGTCGCCGCCACACTCCCCGTCGTCATCTCATCGCCCGTCATGAAACTCATCAAACCCACCAGGATCGTACTGACCTCCCACGCAGGGTTGAAGCTCTTGGGGTGGAAGTCGCTGATGCTGAGGCACAGCCTTGAGGAGGGTTGGAAGCGGCCGGAGGGGGTGTGCATGCGGATTGCGGGTGGTGCGAAGGGGTAGTCGGGAGGGAATGTGAGTGTGCCCCAGTATTGGCCGTGTTCGTAGGGAGTGTTGGGCGGGCCGGTGAGGATGTAGTGCCATTCGAGGATGTTGGAGTCGGAGGGGTGGGCGGTTATGTAGGGTGGTGGCGAGGCGGAGATGGTTTTGTATTCTTTGGCGAGACGCTTGGATGCTGCGCGAGTTGCCATGATGTGCGATGTGCAGTAGGATTGGTCGGTGGACCAAAGAGCGACGGACGACGGAGAGTGGCTGAGATGCAGGTGTTAAGAGAGCGGATCCGGTCCAAGGACACGTTCGTGATGGACACTAAATAATATGTTCTGCAGTAGAGACCGGCTGAGTGATTAGAAAGTCAGCGACTGGCGAAAGAGGAGTAGAACAGGAAGAAGGTAGTTAAGCAGCGGAGAAGTAACTTCGGGTTGTCTCACAGACTCACCATCTGTCCAGACCCTGAACCCCGGAAGACGTCAGACCCAGCACTGAGAGTACTGCTCAGTCATCCGTGACCTCCCGCTGTGCAGGTCGCTCGACGACCGCGCTACTACGAGCTTTCAGCCTTCACTTAGGTCTCGAAGACCTTCAATGGCTTCCCGGGTGGAAGACAATGTCCGTAATGCTCCTCCCCTGCTAGGCAAGCAGCGAAACCTAAAGTATAACGCTGCTAACGTTCAATCCAGGCACAAATCTTGAAGAAGGTCGGAGAGACAGTGGAAAAGACAGAAGGGGAGATATACCAGAGAGTGCACGCACAGTATGAGAGAGCACAGCAAAGGTTGGCGGAGCTGGTACGACATATCGCATCGCACTACTACACTAGGCTCGCGTAAACAGCTATGGAAGCTGACAGCATTAGATTGATACCAATTCCACCCTCCCCGTCACAATCTCCGCCGTCCAAGTCATTGGTGCACCAAACACACGGCGAGGCTTCCTACAACGAATATTTAAGCCCTTGCTCAGCAAGAACGACGATGGTCCTTACGTGCTGGCCGAAGCCCTCAAAGACATCACCGCAAGTGCAGACAAGCTGAACAAATTCGGTACTTCCTAATTTCCCATCTTTCATCCTCTCCCTGCCTATTGACTACGACCTCTAGACATATTCCACGAACCCATCTCACTCTACATTGACAAACCCAACAAATCCGACCCCTCCACCACCCCGACCGACCTCGCCGTCTTCCTCTCCGTCACCGAAAAATCCCGCTACCTCATCAAAACCGGCACCGATCTAGGCAACGCCGAAGGTTCCGCGTACGGCAACGTCCTCCTGCGCAACCTCTTCGGTGGTGCCGAATCCCTCACCGTTAATGCGTCGCTGGGAACACGTACCCGGTCGTCGTACTCGGCTGCTTTTGATACACCGATCCTTAGCAATCCGGACTTGCGGTGGGAAATAGCGGGTGTAGCTAGCTCGACGTTAAAACCTTGGGCCAGCCATGAAGAGGCGGTGAAGGGAGGGTCCACGAAGCTGAAGTGGGTGACGAAGGGCGGACATAGGAATGAGGTGGCTTATTCTGGGATGTGGCGGCAGGTGACAGGGTTGGCAGAAAATGCGTCACCAACGGTAAGAGAAGATGCCGGGGATACGTTCAAGTCTAGTGTCTCGCATACTTGGATCAATGACCGGAGGGACGTTCCACTCCTGCCCTCACGGGGCTATCTCTTAAAGTCGACCTCGGAATTTACGGGGTTCGGTCCACTAAAAGGTGATGTTGCCTTCGGGAAGTACGAGGTGGAGTCACAAGCCGCCGTTCCCATTCCCATTCCTGGCGTCAAGGGAGACAGCGGCATAGCCTTCACCACTGGCCTACGAGCGGGGATTCTCTACCCTCTCACCCTGGGAGGCGGCGACAACGTCCCAGTTCAATCTCGCGTTAACAACCGGTTTCAGCTCGGTGGACCCACCGACGTCCGCGGTTTCCGGCTCTCTGGTCTCGGTCCCCGCGACGGTCCAGATGCAGTTGGTGGTGACGTGTATGCTGCCGGCAGCGCAAATCTATACTTCCCACTTCCGCGGGTCGGAGCAGACAAGCCGTTACGGTTTCAGGCATTCATCAACGGAGGCAGGCTTCTGGCGCTGAAGAATGTGGCCAAGGAAGGCCGGAGTATGAATAGTGAGGAAGTGGCGAGGAGCGTGAGGCATACGGTTAGGGAATTGAGTAACGGCCTGCCGAGTCTAGCGGCCGGAGTGGGGCTTGTATATGCGCATCCGGTGGCGAGGTTTGAGTTGAATTTTTCGCTGCCACTGGTGTTGAGAAAGGGCGAGGAGGGGAGGAAGGGGCTGTCGTTTGGGGTGGGGATCAGCTTCTTGTAAGATGATATAGAGTGTGTATATACCCACGGACTTGTACCCTTAATCCAGCATCTGTATGCTATGGCACTTTAGACCCTGGTCGCATCGTATGTCGTCGCCATATTCTACAACAGTACGCTCGTTTCTGAACAAAGTGCGCCTTGCACAGAGCATTAGGCTCTATCACCTCTTCACAGGTGCGTCGCCATGCCGTAAGAGGTTGTAGCAGTGCATCAAGAACTCCCGTTCAGTAATGACTCTGCGTATCTAGCATCAGCACAGGACCACTATTCCACCTAAATACGGCTCTTTGAGGGTTGCAAATGAAGGAAGAACGACTTACAGCACGGCACAAAACCCAGCTGCCACGACCCCTACCCTCAGCACCTGGTCCATAGCTCCCCACCTATCACCAGCGGCAGCCTCAGCATCGCCGGTAACAGAACCTGACCTCAGAACCGCCCACGTCCCCACACCTGCCGCCAAGCTCCCTCCCTTCGGCATCACGCCCCTCCACCACTCCTTCCCCTTCCCTACCCCTCTCTCCCTGAAATACCGCTGGATAAACCAAGCACTCCACCCGGTCCTCATCCCCAGATTCACACAATTCGCCCACACGAGCCCCGGCGCCCCCTGGGCCATCCATCCCACAAATACCCACGCGCTTCCTGCGAACAAGACGAAGAAGAGACTCATCCAGAGGGATTGGAGGCGGAGGTAGTATGGAGATGCGGTGGCGGAGACGAAGGATTCGGTGATTCCGTTGAGGGCGAGGAGCGGGATGTAGAGGGCGTAGTTTGCGAGGGTTGAGGGGGCCGGGGAGGGTGAGGACCAGCTGGCGCCGGGGAGGAG
>JAGFMK010000125.1:0-77007 GCA_021030975.1 Lichenothelia convexa | reverse complement strand
GCTCTGTCTATCTAAGAACAGGTGGTAGATGTGGGCTATATACTGTGCGTCACGTGCTCGCTTATTCTGATCTGACACCAGCCTATAACCTTTTGCGTAACCATCGGGCTTGCGCAAAACCACGACTTGTCGTCCGCCAACGTCCAAGCTCCGCCCGTCTAAATTCTCGTCCGACTTGCTTTCGGCCACCGTTGTTGATCTACTCCGTGACCGGCAAAAATTGTGAGCCTCTTTGACCACGTTTCGAAGCTTTTTTTCGAACCAGTACAAGCGCACGAATACAATACAAATATTAACGAAAACGATGCTGGTAATAGATTCCATAAGCATGATAACAACCTTGTAGAACTGCTGCATCAGCGTGCATCGGGTGACGCTGGTAACATCATGCGTGCGTACCTGCTGGTAGGTGTTCAACTGATTGACGTTAATCCTTGCAGAGTATCAGCTATTCTCTCCACAATGTTACACCAAAGAGTGCTTACGTGTTGAGCCCACTTTGTGTGACTGTAGCGCCCGCGAAGAACAGGGCATCAATGTACGCAAGCCCACCATTCGGGTACAGAAGGATCGAGCATATTATAATCATTCCCAGTATATATGTATCTGCCATTAAATAACTGTCTTAATGTGATCCCGTCACCGTAAGCCAGGAAGTATTGAGAGTCTTACAATGCCATATTATAAAGTTGAAATGCCGCAGACTGGTCAATTTGAGCCTTGGTAGCTTGGGCTTCAACATGTTAGGTGCATTTGACTTCACCCATTCTTGGGTTTTGATAACTAAGCCAAGCATTCTACAACCCTGGGAATTAGCGAGGCGAATGCGTACAGGGAGGTATGCAATGAGACCACCGCGGCATCGCTGGCAGGGACCAGTCGGACAGGTTCACTGCTGATCGATGGTAGAACTTCAGTGGGCGTTTGATTTGCCGGCGGATGGTAATTTATATAGCAAAAGCTCTGGGCGTTCCCCCAAGGGCTAGGCGGAGGAGCGGAAGGGCATTCGTACTTGTACGCAGTACCTACTTACTGTACAGTGCTAGCGGCGAACGGCTTCCACCCCAAACACGCAAAACACAAAAACATGAGGGCTCAGAGGCCCCCGAACAAAGGTTGACCTGCCGTAACACCACGCCTGAACGCCGCGACAATTGGAAAATACCCTAAATTTATGTGGGATAACAAGGAGGATAATTTACCGTAGAAATAGTTCGATATATCATCTGGTGGTGCTGGTTGCCGAGGACTGCGTGCGGGTGCCTCCTTGATAATCCTGTGTTTTTCGTGTTTGGGGGTGGAAGCCGTTCGCCGCTAGCACTGTAAGTGCTAGGGCACCGTTTTCCGCCGCTATCGCCTCGGCTTTCCGGCGAGCTGTTACGTCATACCGTACACACGCCTATCTCCTCAGCCGCCGAGAGTGCTGTTCGGCGTTCGGAGCTTCTTTTGACAGCGGGCCGGGGGTGGGCCGCTGTTAGCTAGCTATCTGATTGGTCAACCTTAACCTTAAGTCTATGTTTATCCAAAACACCCTCAGGGCCTCGAGAGAAGTCAGAAATCCATATTCTTCGCTGTTTAGTCTCATTAGATGGTTGATATCGCCCCAGGCCTTGCTCTATGTGTTACAAATCATTACTTTAGACCTGCACGGTACCCTATATTCAGTCTAATGCCTATTGTTACATAGGATCACTATATAAACCTCCCTGATGGTGTGTCCGCGCTGGACGCTTATAGCCTCTTCAAGCTCTTCATTACCGACGAAGTCATTAATACCTTTGTTAAACACACAAATAAGCACGTCGAACACCATGCGAACCCACAGTGGCAAGGCTATCATATATTCGAACGATTTACGAAGCGCTGGCGACTAATCGATGCCTTTGAAATGCGCGCATACCTTGCTATCCTTATTTACATGGGCCAATATCGAGAAAATCAGATAGAAGATTACTGGAATACCAATCCAGTAAAGCTAGTATATAAGATAATTCTAGAAGCAATGGCAAGGAATAGATTTAGAGAGATTACACACTGGTTTAAGGTTTTAAATATCTATAAAGAGACAGAGGATAAATATTCAAAAGTAGAACCTTTGAACACACTGCTGGGGCAGGCCGCCAAGCGGTATTATCAGCCTAGTACACACCTCGCTGTAGACGAGTGTATAGTCCAGTTTACTGGGCGATCTCGTCAGACTGTAAAGATTAAGAATAAGCCAATTCTATAAGGTTACAAGATCTGGGCACTCAGTGATAAGGGGTATCTTTAGGAGTGGGAGTTCCATAATAAAGGTTCTGGCCTACGTAACGTTAGAAACGTACGATCAAGAGGCATTGAATTAAGCGACACTTAGAGCGTTGTTTAGCATCTTACGAAGACGTTACCAACGATTGAGAAGGGCCTATTTGTACTGTACCTGGATAACCTCTTTACCTCATACGAATTGCTCTCCTTTCTTCGTTTAAAACGAATAGGTGCTTATGGAACTATAAAGGCAGGTGCTGGCTCTCTAATCGAGCTACTTTAGCACGCCTCAATTCCAATAGAATGGGGTGTTTTATATGCTGTAACACAGAACGTTCGGCCACTTCTACTGACAGCAACAGCACGGCAAAAGGACGAGTACGCGACACGGCTAGCACGGTATCCGCCGCCTGAACAAGACGACGTGCTGTCATTCTGCTGGCAAGACATGAAACAGGTCATCTTCATAAGTACTATTTATATAATGCAAGCTTCTAGTTTTGATCAAGTTATTAAGCTACGAAAGAGGCCTGGTGGCAAGCATAAAAACCACCTTCTTGTGCAGAAGCCGTTTGGCGACGCATTTACGAAGCGGCTGCTTATTCCCCTGGCGGTTGACGGTTACAATTGCAACATGAATGCAGTCGATGTAGCCGATCAGTTACGAAGCAATAACACAACTAAGCGGCGTGTGTACAAAGGCTGGAAAGCAATATTCCACTTCTTCCTCGAGCAGGCTATGGTAAACGCATTCTTATTGTCGAAGCGATCAACGCCAATTCGTTCTGAACGATATAATAAACAGCCACCCTTTCGCACTGATTTATACATGGCCTTGTTCGCATCTGCACCACAGAGCCGGAAGCGTAAATATTACGCAATTGGCCAGGATTTTGCTGCAGCAGTACCACGCCGTGAGCACGAGATTATTAAGGCGAAGAAGCTGGGTTATTGTAAAGAATGTCAAGCGTCTCAAACGAAGCGGCTACTAAGGCGAGTTCTGGGCGAAATCTCTACCAATCCACAGCGAAGAACACCACAGACAACGTGGATTTGCCGCTTCTGCAGAGTACCCCTTTGTCACCCTGATAACAGCGTTTGTTTTCATGAATTCCATCGTAAAGCATGTATATAGACAGCAGTAACCACTATCGACACCTTTTGGCGGGAGTCCCCAGGGCTATACAGCCAATCAGGACGTTAGTTTACTAGTCCTTCGGCCCCGCTGTCGATCACCGAACAGCACTCTCGGCGGCTGAGGAGATACAAACAGATTGAAAAATCTATTCCTCACTTTTTACTTATGTCTCCTTGAAATGTCACCTCGGAACTATCTTATTTACGCAAACTACTCTTCTAACCAAAGAAATCGTTGTTACTCGATCAGGTCTACGATATACGCCGTACCTTACAACCACACAACACCTCCTCTCCAAAGTATTATCAAGCATAAGAACCCATGTCCTCCGGCGCGGGCGAAAGTGGTCAAGAGGCGGGCAACGCGCTCAAAAAAGGCTGGAGTGCTATCCATGTACGTCTCCCGCTGGTCCTACCTTACTAACCTGTGGTTTTTAGTAACTCTCACGTTCTTCAGGGCGCAGGCGAAGCCATGCGCGGCAACATCAACACCTTCGTGGACTCGGCAACCGGCAGCAAAGAAGGCGTAGAGCGGAACCAGAACATCACCGACCGCGGTATCAGAGAGATGGAGACAGGGAAATATGAGGGTACGGGAGCTGGCGTCACACCGGCGGATACGAAGGAGGAGAGAGTGAACAGGATTAAGCAGGGCGAAGGACTGGGGGCGCATGATCCGAGATCGGGAATTTCGTCATGATGGCCGATACGAGGGAGTTGAGTCCTTGACGAACGACTGGAGAGGAAACGAGGGTTGGCCTTGCGCAAGCGAGATAGTATTTAGGAGTGACATCTAGCGGTACCCTCGACTCCGAATGTGGCACCGATTTTTGATCCGGGTAATCCGGCGAGCATGGCCTGTCACGACACGGAGATTCTTTGCAACGGGGATGGACAGTGACTGCATCGAAAAGTGACTAAGCGGCGTTGGCGTAAAGCTATTGACGAACAGCAGCTCTTATCGGAGCAGCCAGTTTGCTATGTGGTGCTGGTCGTCATATGAACCGTAGACAATCCAGTCTTGGAATAATCTGGATGTGGTATTGTACCTTTGCATAAAGGTCTGAACAACTTCGTGGAGACCCCCAGTATACTGGGGCCATCGACGACTGCTTGAATTCTTCCAACGGTACCTTGTTGCAGGTGACAAGCCAGGTTCGCTCGGTTTCAAGTCAGAGTGAAGTGAGGTTAACGGAATACTGTAACTTGTGCTGTCTGAGTCGATCACAAGCGAAGAGGTGTTCAGCCCTATGGCGCCAAGCCTCGACCTCACTGTGCCTGCCATGTTCCGGTTGTATGCTCACACTTTTTATCATAGATCTAATCTCCAACGAACTTACGCGCCGGAATGGGTAACGACGGTGGAAGGTAATACTCTGTATTCTGTCACTCATACATCTTTCATTAATCAAAGCTCAGCATCCCCTCCCGCCGCGAACTCGTCAAAGAAGCGGCCCGCAACCCCACGACCACCGAGCTGAAAGAGACCCAGCACGAGCAGCAGGAATACTACTGGAACAACGATCCACTATCGAATCGGCCCTTGGCGCGTCCTATAGTCTCAGATTGCAACGGGAAGCTTTACAACAAGGACTCTATACTGGAGTATCTCCTCCCCTCGGAAGATGGCGCCAGCAAGGCGGATAAGGAAGCCATTCTGCAAGGGGCGGTGAAGAGTTTGCGCGATGTGGTGGAAGTGAAGTTTGAGGTTGACCCGGAGGAGGGAGGGAATGGAGGGAGTGGAGGGGCACTGGGAAGGAAAGAGAAGTGGATCTGTCCTGTGACGAACAAGACGCTGGGGCCTGGATCGAAGGCGGTGTATCTTGTTCCGTGTGGGCACGCGTTCTCGGAGAGTGGTGTAAAGGAAGTCGCGGGGGAGAAGTGCTTACAGGTGCGTCATGTCCTTCGGAATCGTATCGAAGGGTGAGAGCCACTAATGCATAGCAGTGCAACGAGCCATATGCCCCTAATGACGTTATCCCCATCCTCCCCACATCACCGACAGACATCGCGCGACTATCCCTCCGCATCAAGATCCTCAAAGATAAAGGCCTCACTCATTCTCTGAAGAAAGCACCAGGTGCAGCAAAGAAGCGAAAGAAGGGCGCCGAAGCGGACGTTGCAGGATCCAACGGAGACAAAACCGCCCCAACAGCACAGAACGAGGTGAAGCAGACTTCGAAAGCACCGACGCCCCAACCTACCAGTGGGACGGCTACGCCAAATAGCGGAATCAAGAATGCGGCTACTGCTTCGCTCACGGCCAAAGTGCTTGAAGAACAAGAGAATAATAAACGGCGGAAGATATGCGCGAACGATAATCTGAAGAGCTTGTTCTCCACTCATGGTCAGAAGGAAGTGAAGGCGAAAAAGAATGACTTTATGTCTAGAGGGTATAGCGTCAAGCGATGATGGCACGTCGAGTCTCCGAAGCCTGAAGATCTATCTCATTTGATGGACAAATCCAAATTATTCGGGACGCGAGATCTTAGAAGGGTCCAGGACGTATTTCAAGAACAACATCCAGCTGCTTCCCCGCTGCCGTGAAGAGCCAACGATGCAGATTCGCAACTCATAATCTGGCCAGAAGCGGAAGCTATCGACAAGTCCACGAGCACTGCATTCTCCCACCACCTGGGCCTTGCTAACAACGATCCGTCATGGGCGTAGTGTGCGCTCGTAACCCAACTAACCCTCTCAGAACGATGGGCCTCCTCGTCAACAGGCCATTCGGGCCACTCGAAGTACCCAGGTGCGCCATCGGGCCACGAGTATCCACGGCTGGACGAACTGGGGAGCATGGTGGACCCTGCGACCTAGATGACATGCACCACTCTATCGTGCAACCGCCGCCCAAAAGGCCGGGTATTCCCCTTTCAGCGCTCAGCTTTCTCCCGAGGACACTCTCCCCATAGCGGCATTCGGCCGCGTGGGAACGTGACACTGCTGTGGATACATACCGCCCGAGGTAGCTGCAACTTGCTACCTATCCCAGCTATGCTGTTGGGACGGAATCCACGCTTCTCTATTGAAGGGCATCTTCAATTGGTACCGGCTGGACGCGAAGCTCAGGTCTCGCGTGACAAACTTACGGACACATTCTGAGCAGTAAGGGAATGGTAGTAGCATGGGAATGGCGCTGTCCCTGGGTGAGGTACATAGCGCAAGACTTTGATAGGAGAGCATCTAAGGTGTTTGCAGGGCGGTTTGTGGGTTGCAGTTTGCGTCAGATAGTGAGTTGATAGATAGCGCAAGGTAGGAAGTGATAGTAGGATGGCTCTCTTAGATAAGGCTCGGCGGGAGATCTGCGAAGTATTATTCTCATTCGCAGAGTACGACGGCCTTTTTTAAAAAGCGTTCCGGTGTCATGATGGAGCGCTCATCAGCGTAGGTTTACTACAATCAATAGCCGAAGTATGAGTTTGTAACAGCCTCATGTTATATTGATACTATAGCCCCAGTACGCATATGTCGCAAACCCGCTAACAAAATCCCCATGACCCTTGGCTATCTCATCACGAAAGAAAGCCCTCATCCGAGCCCTGGGACACGGTGAACAGTAACCGTTGCTGGAAATGGATCGCGCGCAATCCCGGCAAGCTGAGCTTGCTTGAGGAGACCAGCTACATCGGCCCAAGCAAGATGTGTTGCTACATAGAATACATGGTACCGCAAATCCCTTGCCTCGCTGCAGTTGAAGAAGGAAACGAAGCGCTCACAAGCCCTACAAAATCTGGGTATACGGTGAAGATATGGAAACGGGAAGAAAGAGCCGACCGTGAGCAACATGGCAAGATTGTTCGCGCCTTTGATATCCACAAGAAATTGAGAAAATGCTCTCACCTCTCTCACAGAGAGAGGCCATCGGTGTTCTCAAGCTCCAGCTTTCGGGTACAAGCGCCTCCCTTCAAAAGTCTTCTGAAAGGGCCTTAATGTATAAATCTCCTCAACCAACAATCCCAAGCCTCTGCCTAGCCTTTGCACTAACATCATCATTTGACACCATCCGCCTCGTCGGTTCCGGTGTGTATGTCCTCGGACTAAGCATCTCAAGGTTGGCCTCGGTCTTGTGCGCCCTCCCAAAAGTCGCTCTCCTTCGAGGGTTGACAGCCGGCAGTGGCGGCTTCTCCGTCACTTCATCTTGTCCATTCTTCAGGCTTGCACCAGGAGGAAGATCGACGACATCCATGTTACACGTGGATGACAAGAAGATTGGCTCGGATATTTCTGACTTCTGTACGCTCCTCTTGCGATGCGAGGCCGACTGCCACGCCGGCTGCTGTGGGTATATTCCATTCATGCCTGAAGACAGCGGTGGCGTAGTCTCGGCTGAGTAGGGTGAGATAGGTGAAGGTCTAGGAGAGGCATCCATATTTGTCGAGCCACTGGTTTGGACTTGATGCAATGCCGACGCACTGGATTCAAAGTAACCTTTTCCTGAACCCCGGCTATCGCCCCGTAAACCCGAGGACTGAGGAGGAGAGCTTTGATCCAGAAGCGTCGACGCTTGCGATTGTGAGCGCGTGATATGGGAAGGATATGCATGAGTGGCTGCGCTCGCAGCCTTTCGCGAGCTCACTGGTTGAGCGTCTTCTTCGTGGCCGCGGCCATGGCTTTGAGACCGGGCTGAAGAAGTGTCCGAGTTTGACTGGCTTCGGTAAGAGCTCTGGCGTGACAATTGAAATGCTCCGCTCTTTTCTCCTCCGCTTGTTCCGCTATTGGCCCGGTCTCTGTGTTCGTCAATTTGTCGCTGTGCGCTGCGTTGGCGCTGCCTGCTTTGAGCGCTACTCAATGTAGAACTCCTGCTGCGGTCCAGGCTCTGTTGACTTCCTTCACGTTCCAGAAGGCGATTTCCATCAGATCTCTCATCAGTGTCCGCTAAGGAAATGGTGCTGGAGTTGGCGGGATTTTTCGCAAAAGCAGACATCTTTAACGTTCTTGCTGTGGGAGCTTCTGATGCTGGAGACACATTCTCTCGACTTGACTTGGAGCGAAGCAGGTAAAAAGGCTTCAGAGCATTGTCAAACATTGGCTTCGTTGATGAGTTGGCGGTACTTGGGGTTCTGGACCTACTCTCGCTTTCAACCTTGGTTTTCAGAGCCTCTTGGATAGCTTTTTGACGTAGCGCAAGTTCATCTGCAAAAGCTTCTCGCTCAGCTTGGGTCTCCGTGCTGGCTTCCCGATGATGCCCTTTCTTCAGCTCCTTCTCCCATGGGGCCTCATTCAATGCTGAAGGTTCTGAGTTCTCCCATTCATAGTTCAGCGAAATGTTTGGCTTAAATGACGCTGAAGGCAGCGGAAGCACATCAGCAAGTGCTGCAAGGTGATCAGGATCATGAGCCCAGTGAGCGGGCGATGGTGGATCAGTGATAGATGACTGTGTACTGATATGACGAAGATGTAGACGAACGAGCCCGCTCAACCCTCCAGGAGTGACTTCATTGGTATCAGGTGCTGTGCTGACCGTCTCAGCAGGTTCTGGTTCTGCCGAGTTGGTCCTTTCAGGCTCCGGTACCGTAGTCGAGCCCATGGCAGGATGCTCTATGATCATTGGTGGCGCCTCAACTTTGACCGCGAGTGAGGGCCTTGGCGTGCTTGTCGGACGATCACCTCTCGATGAAGTCCTTCTACTTCGGTCATCTCCTTCCTCTGCTTCGCTGTCACTGCCAGTAATGTGACTGAAGAACGTCCCATATGCATCATGCTGGCTTGGTCTCCTCTCTCCCTTTGCCTGCTCGGCTTGCATACGGTTGACCGCGTTTTGGAAGAATTCAAAAGCACTGCTGACGTTCCTGTTACTTGAAACTGCTGTTCCCGAGCGCTGCCTGACTTTCGGTATTGATGGGGTTTGTTCCAACTTCTGCGACGACGTTCGTATGCTCGAAGGCGGTGACGGCCCCGTCGGCGGAGACGCATCCTTTCCGTCACGTATCTTCATCCTCTGGAGGTACTGCTCCTCGTCAAAGCGTTTCGGCTTGTTAAACGTGCCCATGGCGGTCGCCTTTCCATAATCATTTGGTTCGATAGCAAGAGTTATGGCGTTCGCATCCCCTGATTCGCTTGTGAGACTATTCATTGGAGGCGACTGAGTGGCTGACAGGGTAGGGCTGGAGCCTGCGAGCGTGTTCTGACTGAGTGAACCGAATGTAGTCAGCTCGCCATTGGCTGCGGAGGCTGGAGGACTGGCTGTTCGAGAGGTCGGGGATTTGGATCGATTGTGGCGATCACTCGTACTGGAAATGTTTCTGGCCTTCGGAAGGTAATTGGAGCTCTTGCTCGACAGATTGCGTTGTTTCTGGATGGAGTTCAATCTAGTCAGGGCCGAAGATTGCTGCTCATGCATATGCTGATCCAGACCGTTCTCGTACAGCCTTCGCGTCTTTGTGTTCGATCTTTCAAGGCTAGGAGCACGAGGTGCAGGTGACGCCGGTGTGGCGGCCTGTGAATGGATAGAGGTTGCAGCAGTTGAGGCAGCAATCGAAGGTGCCGATGCAGATGTGGTGGAGGAAATGGTTTCACGATTTTTGTTGTAGCCAGCCAATGACGGGGAGCGGCGTGCTTCGTCGAGCTCAGGGTGTAAACCTTGTTCCTCACGCTCCATCTGCATCTTCCTTTCCTCTCTGTACTTTTGGAAAGCCGTTAGGCTTACGTCGTCCTCATATAACGGTCTGCCAGGCATTGTTCGAGCTTCGACACCCAGACTCCTTACTGATGCTGTGCCACTTGTGGGTATACGATATATCTTCTGTCGCCCTCCGAAAAGAACATTGCCTTCTCCGGGTCTAGCTCGGCTCATGATGCTTCCATTGTATGTGGACTCATCGTCCGTTCCATAGCCATCAACCGAGGATATCGAGTCCTGTCTGTCGTATGCGAATGGAGGTTTGATAGGACTGTTGAGCAAAGAATCCTCGCCTCCGTTATAAAGGCCATTGCGATACTCCTTGATACGCTTGTTATGTGTTGGTTGCAGCACGCTGTCATCACTCGCCTTCCCGAGCTTTGTGTTTGGGTCATCTTGTTCCCTGAGCATACTGAATCGAGCGGAGAGATTTGGCATCATAAGACTGGTGCGGAAGTTATCCGTCGAGGGCAGAGCAGCCGCCAGGTCTAGCTCTGGCTTTGGTTCTGGGCGGCCTTTCTTCCATTTTCTCGTTTTCTTAGCGCTCAGCTTTGGCACAGGTGGTTCATCAACAGTAAGTGAAGGTATCGGGTCGATGTAGCTGGCGTCCTTGGACTTCGTCTTCGGAAAGAAGCGGTTCATCTTGCCTGATAGAAGTCAAATCGACGTCCCACATATATGTTGTTGAGGGTTGACAGTGAGGAAAATGTAAGATACACATACCAGTGGACTCTTAGCAACAATGAAAGTCCAAGTAGCTCCGCGGTTGAAGAGTATTATTTTCGTTGTAGCATGCGACCAAGTGGAGCGCTTCCTTGGAATGACGTAGAATTTAACGACTGGATTGAAGTGCTTTGTCAATGAGCTGTTGCTTCGTCAAGTGTAGTGTCTAGGGACACCGCCCATCAAGAGGTGAATGCGAAACCTACATTTGGATTCGAGGATGGTGTTGCCCCTGAGTCTCCCAGAGACGTGTCAAACCTCCTTCATGTAAGGGGATGCTTTAATTTTGTTAGAACTGGGACTCAATTGCGCCTGCGCGATGTCCAGCTTAGTTGTAAAAAGGGAAAGGGAGCGTCTGTGGTGGATGCAATCGCGAATGGTTCAAAGCGTGGACAAGTATGTACGCCAGCGTCTGTTGATCTTTTCAAATAGCGAAGCTGATTTGTGTAGTGAGTGACTTCCGGTTGGACTTGATGGGTTGTGCCTGAGCTGATTCTTAAAGGAGTGACCTGAATTTGAGTTGCGATGCCGGCGCTGTAAATTTTATGAAATGAATGACTGTCTGTCGTGTGAAAATCGTCAGCAGATTGAATGATGACGCGCCGTTAGACGTAGAGAGCGAGTTGTTGTGGGCAGGCTGTGAGGAATTCTCGACCATCACCCGCGGTCTGCGAACCTCACTGGTGAAGAAGCAAAGTTCAAGGGCTTCGACTAGGTCTGTGAGTAGCTGCTTAAGGTCACGAGAAGAGGAGCAATTGAATGAAATCTCAACGTACCGTTATTGAAGTGGGCGACGAAAGGGATTGACTGCTTAGTGAGAGCGAAAGGAATGTGAAGATTGTGGGTTGAAGAGACGAGAGTGAGGTGACTTAGCGCGTCTGTAAGGAAATTAAGCGCGCCTGGCGGCCTCCCGCAAATGACATCTACGAACAATCTACAGGTTAACTATTATTATTGATACACGTTCGGGGTTTTAAGACCTCTTAGCCCCCTAGATAAGCGGAGCTCGCTATGAGTATTAAAGCATCTCAATCTGGTGACCTCGTCCCTTGTCGAGTTCTCCTTAATCAACGCTCTCGACTGAACCGGGATTTTCGTTAAGACAGCATCTTAGCCGCATGCCTGCTGATTTTCGTGGCTCCAGCTACTCCCTGCTCAGGTCCGGCTACGAGCCTCTAACGGCCCTGACACCACTTCAAAAGGGGCATAACGCCTTCCAAACTCCTCTATGTTCACCTCGTTATTGGTTGCACCGAAATCGCCTGACAAGGGCAAGCAATCGGAAGGAGCTCGGCATCCCGCACGAAACAACCAGGAACAAGCCAGTCAGAGTCGCAGCAGCCCTTGCCCACACCATAAAGCCTGTGCACGATCCACACGATCTCCTTTTTCTCTGTTCCTGACTAGGACTCATCAGGCCTAGCGAGAGTGGAAATCCTCCGCCAAAAGCAAGCTTTTGACGCCATAACTCGTGGACCGCCAAAGAGCTTGCCGGTTCCCGATATTATCACTCCCGTCTTGCCGTCGAATCCCACCGTTCGTTGATTTCAAGGATGGAGAAGATGATAGGGAGAACTATATGGATCGTCGTTTGATTTGCAACGGCGGCGCTCATGAGAAACCTCCTATCGGTTCCGCAAGTCTGACTAGAACTGTTAAGGAGAACCGGAGTTTCGACTCCATCTTAAGGCTTACCAATAGCAATGGCCCACGAGGCCGTGCCTTCCGTGCTAAAATTGGCATTGATCCTGGCCAACCGCGACCCCATCACCAATGCGGGGACAAAGACAATCGAACTCTATGCGCATCCCATGTGCTGTAAGTTGCTGAATATCTCAACACCCTTGTCCTAACAATACAACTACTTAACTGGACAATATTAGAGTAGTAAAGAGTAATTCGAGTATTTCCCAGTCAAGATCTGAAGCGATAGCAATTGAGCATCACACTAACAGTAGCTGCAAGAAGGTCCCTATCCAAGGCTATGCCATTGCCATACCCCTCATCACCACATCTCTTACTACCGATGAACGGCACTCAAGCAGCGCGGTGCCCCAGCTCGATCCTCAACCCTCAAACGGAGGAGAACTGCAGTCAGCGCTCTCCACTCGTTACATTCTTAGATATTCAGTCGGCCCTCCAGCAAGCAGGCTCACCATGTACTGCTCTGCTTGGGACTTAATAGATACGCAGGCAGATCTACTTATATGTATAGCAGGCGTGACAATATACACGCAGGCTATAATAAACATTCATCCTCCCACCATAGTACTTTTCAGACAAAAAGCCAGTTCCAACGGGTCCACGGTACAGCAGACGAGAGTTATGACTTATCAAAAAAAACTAAGTGAGACCCCCAAAATATAGAACTTCACTCTCACAATGCTCCAAAGCTTCCATCGCAGCCACAGCACTCGTCACCACCGAGCTTGGATCTCCACCACAGTCTAGCACTCCCAACATGTTTGCTTTACTTACCACAGCTCTATTCGCGAAGCCCCCCGCACACTATATCTCGGGCCGTGCGTCCTCAAGTTCTCTGTCAACATAGCGATCCCATCTCTCGAATTATTGAGGATTTCAATCTGCATCGACACCGTCCCCTGGCACGATCACCACCATCGCCAAACGCGTACTCCACTGCGCATATAACGCTGCCTCTGACCAGTAGAAGAAGCCAAAAAGTTCGAGCAATATCTAGAGCCTCGCTGCTCTTCTGATTCACCAGTGCACACGATGCACTCAAATCTGAGATAGCTCAAAGTCTACGTTTTAGCAGGGTTTTAAGACCAAGAGTACGGAATGCACAGAAACTCCCCTGAGTTCTCCAACAACTACAAAGTTATACGAATGTGACAACGAGTAACGCCCTGCCTTCTTGATCTCAACGCCGGCCTGAGCGCCAACTTCACTAGCCTTCCCCAATTTTCCGTCTAAGCTCCCAACCCCCTGCATTCGCCCGGACCCATTCAAGTCAGCAATATGGCAACTTGAACATCATTCCCCACACTGTCATTGTTCCGAACTATGCTGTCCACAGCTTGCTTCAGATAGCACGTCCCATCGTACGACACATGCAGACAGCCCTCCGTTGCATCACACGCCTGGATGCACGCTGCCAGAGTACGCGTGTCGTAACGCGGCGGCTGGAAGGGTCCTACTGTCGTGTCGTAGCCACATAGGATGCTATATGTGTTCGAATAGGGCGTTGGAGTAAGGTATGTCGTCCCGTTGGCGGCGGGACAGATCGATTCTGTGGGGCTGGCCGCGAATGCGCTGGTAGAGGCGCTACTTGAGGACGCAGAAGCTGTGGCGCTTACACTTAGCGCCCTAGGGACGACCGCTGCAGTCCTGCTAATCGGTGGACTGGCCGACCCATTATTTGCTACGAACTGATACAGGCTGAGCCTGTAAGCGCCTCCGCAAATCTCCGAACTGTTGCCCTTGCAAGGCATGGTGCATCCCGAGGTTGCAGGCACACCTCCAGCTTGCAAAGCGTTCCCGCAGTAGCACTCGGTCGAGTATTCTAGACCGAAGAAGGAGTGCTGCATGCAGGCATTGGCGCACCACTCGATCGTCATCGCGCTGCGGGCATGGTAAGAGGAGATTAGGCTCCGGCTGCCGACGCTGTCGGTGTAGCAGCCGATATAAATGTAGCTGCCGTTTGTGTCTGCACCTCTGACCCCATTGCCGCTCAAAGTGTTGCTGGGAGCGATAGATGTGGACGTTCCGGAAGCGGTCGTAGAAGTACTTGGAGTGGCCACGCCTTTAGTTGTGTTATGTGATGATACCGGTGTCTGAACACTAGCAAGCGCTGCAGACGTTGACGAAGACGGAGTATCCGCCATACCAATGTACCTCGCTCCGTAAGCGTGGGAGTTGTAGTTCGGCGTGCGGGCGGAGGACTTCAGATAGCACCCACCGAGAGGCTTTCCAACGATCCAGGTCACGTCCACGCAAGCAGCGTTACTGTCGCAGGCCGCCATACAAGCGTGGATAGTCGGCACAGCGAATTGGCCAATATATCCCGGCCGGTCGAAACCACATTCGAGGACATATTGTCGACCGGCTCCGGTAGTCAAGATTGTACCATTCCGGTAAGGGCAAATTAGATCGTAGGACGCAGCAGTTGCGGAGTAGGTCTCGTTGGGCCGTATCGGTCTTGGATTACTGCTCAGGTCATAAGTGCTGACAAACGGCGTGGTGTCCAGCGTCCATTGATTGAAAAATTCTATTATGAGTGGGGTGGCGCTCAGCCAAGTTGGACCGCCGTCGTCATTGTGGATTGTGGAAGGCCATTGGTGTTGTAGCAGGTTAATCCAGTAGTGCGTCACGATCCCTAGTAGCCCTGCAGCCTCACCAAATTGGGATCTTAAGACGTTCGCGTCAAAGCCAGAGGTAGTGACGTTGTCCGCACCAAGTCCGTTTCGCTTAGCCCACGCTTGCGTCCAGTGTGGCAATGACGGTAGACAATACCCACGCCGAGGACCACCTTTATACGGAATAACCGGGTCAGCTGAGCCGTGGAACTCGATTATGGGCACGTTTGTGCGGCCGGACCTGCAGTAGATCGGGACTGTTGTGGGATCCGCGCAGACTGTATCGTTGGTATACATGGCACCGGCGACAGGCGCAAAGGCGGCGATCTTCTGCGACATGACGGGATCGCATGCAAGTACGTTGGCTGCGAAACCTCCACCGTTGGATTCACCGCTGGCGTAGACGCGGGATGTATCGATGCAGTAAGTTGCTGACAGGTAGTTCAGCAGGTCGTAGACGAAGCCAACATCGTCAACATTCCGTGAGGCTGGATCGCTTTGCCATTGTGCCTGCGTCGAGTCAGTAATTGCTGGCAATTTCAAAGCGGTAATCACTCACATTAAGACCGTCTGGATAGATAGCGATCCCATATGGATTCAACAGATCATTGGAGAGCTGAGACAGTTGCTCTTGCTCTTTTCCGTCCCGCCCACGACCATGGAAGGAAAAGATGAGAGGCGCAGGCGTGTTGGCTCTGTACAACAAAGGAATATGTATGCGATAAGTGCGGTTGACGTTGTCCGTTGTGGTGAAGTTGAGTGGTGTACTAATATCAAAGGGTAAACTTAGAAGCGGTGGTTTGCCACATCCCAAGCTGGGAGCAGCCTGGACTCCAGAGGTGAGCATGCAGCCGAATCCGAACAGGAGAGGCAGGAATGGCCTGCTGGTACGCATCTTGAATAGCAGCTAGACCTTTGAGGCGACAATGGTTTGTTTCAGAAGACAGCGACTGAGCACACCCTCGTGCTTGTGGCTTTTGAAGGGTAGATGTCGCCCAGCAATGTAACCTCCGCGAGGCGGGTGTCGATATTTGATATTTGGAATAGTGTGCTTCTTCAATGCGTGGCAACGGATGGATATCGGTTGCGATCAAAGTTGGTTGACACGGAAGTATCCTGCGATCGAAGGGAAAACGAATGTGAATCCTAGTATAGCTGTCCGAATACGAATATGGAGAAATTGATTGTCGATTTATTGGCTCCGCCCGGGGAGCTCTCGTGGTTTTCAAGACACAAGACAGGAGACCTGAAGTATCAAAATTAAGGTGCTGCAGCGCCTTCTTATCTAGTTACACCTTCAGATCTTGCTTGCGCCGTCTCAACCTGCTTCGAAGCTCTTTCCGAAAAGAGCAAGTCTCGCATTCACACAGGCGAACAAAAGGTAGCAGCACAGCGCGCTCGTACGGGTAGTCGTAAACTCCATATTTGCGCAGGAGTGGCTTGTTATAGGAACAAAGCCTCTGAGACTGCTTAAATACCTTGCTGGGTAACTGGTTCGCAATCGAATGGCAGTCCTGTGGTTCACTGTTCGACAATGATGGTGATGTTTCCACTCGACGTCAGAGATGTGGGATTCTGAATGGACATGGATGATTAGTCAGCCATCTCAAGCGTCCGATCCACCGGAATACAATCAGGACTTCGAACTCAATAGCGATTGATTGGTCCATGTAGTGTACATTATTAAGTGCTATATACGTCTACTTACTATCAAACACCTGCATGAAGCAACCGCTGAAGTTCTTTTTTTCTGTCGTCCGGTTTGAATGTCCGCATCACGCATCATGTCACATGTGAAGATGTCTCGTAGCGCAACCGCAAACATGTTTAGAAGTCCGGTATTGGGCGAACCTTTTATGCAAATAAAGTTCCCCTAAATCAGTAGCCGCCGGCTTCAGACCTCAGCTGTGCCATTGCCCTGCAAAACCCCCACCGCAATGTTCGTCCCGGCTGCCTTCTGACTTCTCACCAACTTTCCTCTTCCCTTCTTCAAATTACACGACTTTCCGTTAAAGTCGACATGCTGACACCCTTTTGTCGCATCGCACTCCTTGATGCAAGCCGCAAAGGTGCCGTTAAAGTAGCGCGGGGATTTCATGGAGGCGTCCGTAGTGTCATACCCACAGAGAATGGTGTAATTGTTTGAGTGTGGAGGTGGCGTGATATAGGTCGTGCCATTTGCGGAAGGGCAAACAGGAAAGGGGGTTGATGCCGCTGCGATGTTGGTCGAGGAGGAGGTCGTTGTGTGGAACTTGGACGGTTTGGAATCGGTCGTGGAAGTGCTGGGATGGGGTTTGGACGAAAGGGTGGAGTTGTGAATAGAACCGGTGCCTGTCGTGGAGGCTAGGGTCTCGGTGGTGGTGTTCGAAGCACGCGTTGGAACGATGCTTGCTGATTTGCTGCTACTGGAAATACTGCTTACCGGCGGAGCGCTGGACTTCGCAGCTGACAAGCTGCTGCTTGTTGAGCCCTTGACAACCACCGTATTGGCACTCGATGAGCTCGTCAATCCGGCTTTGCTGGTGGTGCTTAGCGCGCTGGTAGAGGCGGCGTTGGCTGAGGAGATGAGCGTGCAACTCAAGCAGAACAGAACACCAGCAAACAACCTGAAGCTACCCATATTGAAGCGTATGTATATCTCCGAGATCTTACAAGAGCAACGGCCCAGGCAGAACGAGCAAATCGGACGTTGGTCCCATCATCAGTGGCAAGAGGAAAGCTTCCTTAAATACAGTTGTACAGTCTGCAACAGCGGCTTTAATTCTTCCATTCAGGTCTGGCCACATAAAGGGCACATTTCACGGCCTAGACTGATGGCTGCCGAGTCTTGCGCCTAGGGATGCCGAAAGCGTCAAGCACTCCTATAAGAAGGGCTGGTCGCATCGTATGAACCAAAGCAGCTTTGAACGGAAAGCCGGACCTAAAGCCCTGTCCCGGCGGGTCGGTTTGCATTCTTCAAGGAAGCTAGAGTTGGAGGCTTAAGCGAACTGGCCGCAAACGTTAGCTCAAAGTGGTATCACGACTCTCTCTTTATTTCCTTTTATTGCTAGGTCGATCATGTGTATCGAAAAAGATTGCCAAGAAGGTAACGATTCTGGCGTGACCTGGTCGGTCTAACCTTCGGCCCATCTAGCGAGGATGTGCTTTCGGAGCAATTTTCCCTGCTGTAATCCATTGATTGCCCTCAGATCTAATATTGGTCTCTTCAGACGAGACGGTACCTAGAGCTGGGAATAATTGGTCTTATATAACAGTCTGTGATGTGCAGCAAAGACTAGCTGCACGTCCTTTCTTTGTTTTACAGAATATCCGAACAGATTGGTTCGGACGACTCGATGGATACTTCTATGTCTAAGCTTGTTTGGATTTCGTCCGCTCCTGTCCTATTGTGAGAGACGATTTCCATCGTTCTCCCTTTAGGTCTAGCGCACGACAGTGTTAGCTCGTACCTAGGTACCGAGGGTCAGTGCAATAAGTCACGGCTGCGCAACGGGGCAAAACTTATGGGACATTTGGCTAATCGCAGGCTCTCCAAGCTCTTAGGGGGGTCGCCGGTATACTCAAGTAGATAACTACTTATTACAACAAGCCTCTTTAGAGCATACGAAGCAGACACCAATCTCTTAAAGATTATTTCACCCTGTAATAGTAGCGTTTGCTTAGTGATGTGGTATCAAAGTTCTAAGGCTGACAGCTGCAATTGGCAGGATCGGCCAAGATCTCAGTCTAAATGCAGGGTTCAGAGCGATTGCAGATCGAGGGTAAGGTATGCGGGGATAAGGACTTCTCGCCTCGTCTAATAGGTCAACCACTGCAATTCCAGAACATACCTCCCGTCTCCTCCCCAGCTTACGTTAACATGCGAGGTTTAATCCATTCAACCTGTGTGTGCCTACTTGGCTTCGGATACACACCGCTCCGTCCTGGAAAGACCCTGAGGACCCTTCCGTGGGCTAAGTCACAATGCCAACCGTCATTGGATGGCGATATCCCTCCAGCATGTCTTATAATAAAGTATATACTCGAGTCCCACCGGCAGTTCTTCCCATTCAGAGCTACTTTAAAGAACAGTAAGGCCTTCCCTTGTGCCTCCACCGTTTACGGATACAGAGGAGCCAACGTTGCGGCAGCGATACCAAACTTGGATCGCCAAACAATCTCTCCATCTTGATTTAAACACCCCTGCGCTGCCATGACGAATCAAGATACGAACCGGATACGGACACGAAACCCTTTATCTGCAAAGAACAGTAATAAAACCCCTCTGTCAGACATTCTACCACCACTGATCTTCGGGACTGCCACTTTCAATTTCCAGTTCAACAAAGATCCGTATGCGCTTGACACCACCGGCTTAGTACACCAAGCGCTTTCGCTTGGCATCCGGGCCTTCGATACGTCGCCCTATTATGGCCCGTCTGAGGAGTTACTTGGAGCTGCCCTGAACACCGACTTTGTGCGCAACAACTTTCTGCGATCAGAATACTCTCTCCTCACAAAAGTTGGACGCATAGCCGAATCGGAATTCGACTATTCTGCGGAATGGATACAAAGCAGCATACAGAGAAGCTTGGACCGGCTTCACACAAGCTATCTTGATGTCGTATACTGTCATGACGTGGAGTTTGTCTCCCGCGAGGAGGCAGTCGCTGCAGTCAAGGAGCTCCGCCGCATAAGAGATGAGGAAGGCACGATCAAATACATTGGCATATCGGGCTATCCGCTGGATGTGCTCTGCGATCTCGCCGAGCAAGTCAGGCGTGAGACAGGCGAGCCATTAGATGCTGTCATGTCTTATGGCCATTTCACTCTGCAAAACACAACCTTGGCTACAAAGGGCGTTGCACGGCTCAATGCTGCAGGAGTTGACGTCGTTCCAAGTGCATCACCGCTCGGCATGGGTCTGCTCCGTCGTGACGGTCCACCAGTTGGCACAACCGACTTTCATCCTGCAAGCAACGGCCTGCGAGCAGCCGTCCGCGCCGCCAGCGCTTTCTGCGACCGCCATGGGGAAAAGCTTGAAGTCATAGGCATACGCTATGCTCTTGAAACTTGGCTCACTGCTGGCGCCAGTGTCGGCTCCCGTGGCGATCCAGCATCCGGGGTTCCCTGGAAGCGCGAAAGCATAGAAGAAGTGGGCGGCAGGAAGCTGGGTGTGAGTGTGATGGGGGTCAGCACACACGCTGAACTGCAGAAGACCATGCAGGTTTGGCGAAGCATCCTCGACGGCCTCGAAAATGGGCAAGCGACTGCTACCGCAGCTGGACGGTGGAAGAAAGACCACGAATGGAGCCACAACAGGAAAAAGGCTGTGCAGTTGCTGGCCGAGGGCATACAGGATACGTTAAATGGATGGTTAGATTATTCGTGGCCTAGTCCGCCACCGAGATATGTCAATGTAAGGAATCCGGTAGGGGAGGCGGCAGTCGATCCCGCACCATGGCCTACACCGGCCGCCTCCCCGGAGAGAAAAGAAGAGGTAAGTTATCCTTAGGAAGGCCTGAAGGGGAGTTTGGCATCCCTTTGAGATGACGGAGTAATCTCCGGTGCAATTATGATGACGGGGTTTATGGGCGGGACATCGTCTTACTTTTGACGTTTATAAGCGTGAGTTTTTTACCAGTGTGGATAGCCGCTCGACTACAAGGGTCTCAAAAATCTCGAATGTCAAAACTTTGCTACTACCGGTACAGAGTGCCGAGGAACGGGCTCGGCCAACATACTTCATAGTACCTCAAATATGATTTGGCAGGTACCGTATATTCTTTAAGGTGATTTAATGGTTAAGAGTCTCTCGAGGATGACTATGTTTTATTTTAAGACCTGATACTTGGAAGGAAATTGGGACTCGCGGATGATCCTGGCTACGCAACAGCACTTCATTTATTGACTATTTTCTCCTTTTTAATCTATTTGCAGCTAAACGGGCGGAGATGCTAAGGGATACTTCACATGTGTGGCTGCGAAGCGGCAGCCACAACAGGGGAGGGGGCTTGTGCTTACGGTCGTTTTGGATGATGACTTGCGTCACATTGGCGCTAGTGTTTGTACCACTTCTATGTAGAGACAACCCTTGGCACAGCACAGGGCATGCAATAGCATATCCCGCGGAAAGAACGTCAAAGTCTTATTCTTTATTCTTGAAAAGCTTCAGAGTCTAACCAGCTGCTGTTAGAGCATGCACTTTCGTAATAGGTTATACCTCACTCGCTAGATGCTTCAGCCTCTGCCATCCGCAACCTTCCACATGTCACGCCTGACGGTCTCCCCGCACTGAACACGAGCCTCACGAGCGTCAAACGGTTCCACGGGGCTGTTCGACGTTAGGGATTTTGCACTGGTATAACGTATGACTGTCACCCCAAAGAGCCTGAGGATATTATAAGACACTTCTATCAACCGGTATCCGGCAATCCCACCTGCGACACTTCAAAATGGGTAACAACTCGACAAAAGAATCACGCCAATCCACCTCATCTCGTTCTCGCGCCAGCAGCTTCCGTAATCAACCTTCTCCCTCGCCAACCACCTTAGGGCCTTCGAATGCAACGACACATCCTTCTGGCGAGAGCTCTTCCAATGTCATCTACAGCCCCTATGGCGGAAGGAGCAGTAGACCCGAGCTACCATTTATACGGCTACGCAGCAATTCGAACTCGGATGTCAATGTGGAGACTAGGCGGGAGACGAAACAAGAAAGGGAAGCGCGGAAAGCAGAGAGGGAGAAACAAGTGAGGTTGAGGGAGAGAGAAAGGAGTTTGCGGGAAGAAAGCGTTGACGGCGGTTTCCTCGTCACTCTTGGAACATACACTGGGCCAGAAGACTTTAGCAAATCTACAGTCAGACAGCTGCAGGTAAGGGTGAACTGAAAGAGAGGCCGATGATATTGCTGATGAGGCATCATAGATCGAACGTAGATTGGCGCCTTTCTGGAAAGGGCTAAATGATCACAACGACTCTTGGACCGAGCTTCAGCTTGTAGCAGCAGTAAAAGGCTTACCCGTTCCTGCGGCAGACGAAGTGCCTCCACCAGAAGTTGTAGCCGCATTACAGGAACCATCACCGACTATCTCTGACCGTAACGGGAAGGGACTCACCATCTCGAGACCTTCCAGGCTTCATGCAAACAGTGCAGACAATTTAACCAGTTTATCTACACTACATCCGGCCTCTCTATCACCACCGACCTCTCTATCACCACCGACCTCCTCCCCGCCTCCTTCCCTCGCTACCGCCTTCCGTGGCCGCTCAAAGACCCTGGCATCTCTCACTACAACGAAAAACAACACTTCTCAGGCGGAGCTGACACCTCAAGAGCTTCAGCTGCCGGTCGAGCCGTATGTTAATGGGCTGAGGGTTGAAGCTTTCCTATACAAAGACGCCGCGGAATGTCCCATCTGCTTCCTCTATTACCCACCGTACTTAAACAAGACCCGATGCTGCGATCAGCCAATATGCTCCGAGTGCTTCGTCCAAATCAAGAGACCAGATCCGCATCCTCCGGAGCACCACGACGACCCTTCGAATCCGAACCCAGAGCCAAGGAACCCGGATGAGGACGGCCTTCTCGTGTCGGAACCCGCAGCCTGCCCATTCTGTGTACAGCCAGAGTTTGGCGTGTCCTACGAGCCTCCACCTTTCCGGCGAGGACTGGCCTATGTCAATCAGGGTGGTTTGAATCCTATAACCCGACTTAACTCCGCAATGTCGTCCTCATCGTCATTATCCTCTTCTCAGGGCACATCAACCGTGGCAAGACGCAGAGCAGCTTCGCTCTCGGCAAACGCACCGACGGTAATAGCGACGGACAAAATACGTCCAGATTGGGCGAAAAGGTTGTACGATGCTCGGGCGCACGCAGCACGAAGGTCTGCGGCAGCAACGGCATTGCATACTGCAGCATACCTCATGGGTGGTATTAATGGCTCTGACTCGCGAGGATTCGGATTAGGAAGGAGGAGGAGAACTCTTTTCGATAGTTCTCCCGGTGCCAGCGGCCAAGCGACACCAAGGATGCCGGAAGGGCTGAGTTTGGCTACAATTAGCGCCCTGTTGGCTGCTGCAGAGAGACGAGGTAGCGCAAGTAGTCAAGGTGAAGGAGGTGCACAGGCAGACCTGGTGGGTGGCAGAGGCAGCTCCAGGAGGAATCGAGTGGAGGATTTGGAAGAGCTTATGATGGTTAGTATAGCGCTAGACGCAGCTTCCCATTCATAGTTTGGCAATGCTGACGCCCACTCAGATGGAAGCAATCAGACTCAGTCTAGCAGCGGAAGAAGAGAGGAAGCGGAAGGAGGAGAAGGAAGCCGCAAAAGCTGCCAAGAAAGAGGAGAAGCAGAAAGCGAAAGAGCAGAAGAAGGCTGATAAAGCAGCGAAAAAGGCGGGATACAATAGCAATGGGAATGACGGCGAATCCAGCAGAAGACCGTTCACCGGTCGAACTTTCTCAAGCTCCTCGAGTCATACAGCGGAGGATAGCGGGAAGGGCAAAGGCATTGACCGTGCAGGCGAGGCCACGAGCCAACCTTCATCCTCGCTGCTCAGCTTCAACCCTCTCACCGAGCCAACAAGCACCCTCAATACCGAATCTGCAAATCTTGCCAGTAACAAGACTGAAGCTCAGCTACACCTCGAACAGTCACGCGCTCAACTACAGCCCGCTGACAGCTACCCACACTCAGCATACGATCCTCCCCACAGAAGTCACCTCAGACAAATGTCCAACGCGTCATCACCCGCTTCGTCGTTCATCGAGTCCCCGCCAGAAAGCCTCCGCAATGCATCCATAGGCGGGTCAGCCGGGTGGAATTCCAGTTTCGAACAGAGTCCCAACACCAGCGGACTTCACATACCATTAGGAACCACGCCGCCAGGAGGCGGAGCGGGGATGGAACCGATGTTCAACTTCAGAAGTCTGGCCGGGGTCATGGATGGCGAAGAGGATAATACAATCGGGTCCGCTGAAGGCGCAGCTAGGCACGTAGAAGAGGTGGGAGGGGGAAGCAGTCTGTTGAAGGAACCGAGCATTACCGTGGGGAGGAGCAGAGGCGGATCAGGCGGCAGTGAGAGATCGGCGATGAGCGCGCCGCCGGAGTACGCCGCAGAGGCACCGGGGAGCGGACCGCGACTCCGCGGAGGTGGGGACGGAGGGGATGATGTGGATAAGATTGAACCTGTTGTAGAGCCAAGGCCGGCCTTAGATGCGGGAAATCAGTACGATTCGAAGCATTTTGGGGATGTGAGGTTGCTGGAGAACTTCAGTGCTGGGGCGAGGCAAGCTGCTACGCAGTGAAGGAGAGAATGAGGGTCGCAGTTCAGTTGAGAATGGGTTGCAGGAGTATGTTGACGGATTCCAGCTTTTAGTGGGAGGGATGGATGGGATGGATGGAGTATGGTATACTGGATATCCATGGCATTGATTAGACGGTCGGGTTCGGGAAAGCACGGTCATTTGGCGTCGATGGTGCGTTTGAATCACCCATGACGGGGCGTATCAATCTGTGTTTACAGGACTACCTCAAGGACGTCCTTATTTTAGCTTCTCCATTCAGTTGTTGGGCATGGACTATATTCAACAATGATTGCTAGAAAAGTGACGCATCAAGAACTTGAACGCGTCTATGAAATGCTCTCTGAAATGCAAGAGACCCCTGCTGTTGCGGACACTAAGGATACATTTCGAACTTCTGCACAATGCGATAGTCAGAGGAAGGAGCCGCCAGTGCTGTACCACAGTGGATATGCGAACTTGACTAACATCACTTTGCACAGGAGCATGGACTTAGGGGGGAAGGATGAGCATAGCGATTAGGTAGGTTTATGCAAAACAAATCTCACGCGACAAGTGTTTTTCTACCAGGAGCCCCTCAGGGGCACGAACATGCTGAAGGGGGTTTAATCCACACTAGGATAATATTTAGACGTGAGATTAACAGGGTAAGGTGGAATAATGTTAGGCTGGCGCTCCCCCGGGGAAGTTTTCAACGTGAGGTGGTGGACAGTGGACGGGAAGGTGAGGTGAGCTAGTGGATGAGGGGAGATGGGCATGGTACGCGTGTCTGGCGTTCCCCTGATGATTTCTAAGGCTTGGATTTGGTGGCTAGTAGGTGAAGGAAAAGGTGTGCTGACGGACTTGTGTAGATGGAGTGGTATGTTAGACTGGAAATCCCCTGGTGATTTTTCACTTGGGTTTGACTTAAGATAGATTTTTGAAGAGTCGGGCTCGGTGTTAAGGGGGTGGTTATCACCGAGTTGAAGCGGTAATCGTGCACGTCGAACGGGCTTTTTCTTCGTGAGAATTTATGACTTAGCATCGTAGAAGAAATATGCAAGGTACGGAGGTTCCCTCAGTCACTACCTTATCAGCAAGTGCCAATTGCCGCGCCCTATCCCAGCTTCGGTAAAAGGCAATGTTCAGAATATCACTTACGGGATCTGATTGTCACTTTGAGCATTCAACATGTGGGAACTCCGAGCGTTCCTAAGCCGATTGTACCATGGTTGCAATCCTACATCTCCAAAAATACCTGACGCCGCCTGCAAGGTTTCAAAAAGTGGGATTGATACTTCTACTTCCAACTCAGCACTCCGAGATGAACAGGTATGGCCTCCACTACCACCTGCGGAGATGTTACGCAATTGGCAGGAATACAAGCGATGGTTTTGCCCAAGATGGTACCATTTCCCATTCGACCCCGACGAGGACCACCCGTATTATGCACTGTACCAAATTTACGCCCACATCATGGTCGACAACCACATCGACATGCGCAACGAGCTGGAGTACTTCTGGCATCAGCCATGAATCCGTAGCAGACATCCCTGACCCAGTCGACTACGACGAGCCGGACCGATACGCTGTCCTAGCCTGCACACCGGATCTACTTGTCCAAGCCTTCAACAAGAGGATCGAAGGTGGCCTTCCCCGCGATGCTCCTCCGATCCAGACGCTGGATCAGATGGAGCAGAGCAGGGCACGACCAAAAGTTTGTGAATCCGTACCGAAGTGGACCACAAAGGTTCCACCTCTCGAAAAGACGCTGCGGATTCCACACGATGATTTCCAAGTGATCGAGGATGTGGACGATGAGAGGGCTGAGCCGGCGTTCAGGGAGAAGAATATTCTTGTGTGGAAACCGCATATCCACTTCAGATAAACACAGCAAGAGTCACAACATCACCTGAAACCGCTTACCAACTCGAACTCGATGTCAAGTATTGTCTCCCTCTTAATTCGGGCGGTCCGTACGTTTCGCATACTTCCACAGGCTAGATGAGCTTTACAGCGGCCGTGAACGGCACCGCAGGCCGATCACACTTGTGAAGGCGTGTCACAAACGACCATCAGATGCGAGTGGTTCTCACAGAGCTGTAAGCTGCTACGTGAAGGTTATCCGACGCAAGATTGGAAAAAGTAAATCAGACTATATGCTCGCACTCGCACCATAGCCTCAACGCCATATCGCAAGCTATCTGCACTTGCTAGCAGTACGCTCCCCTCTCTTACTCATCACGTCAGTGTCCACATCTACGACTTCCGCAGCTTGAGCATGGTCGACCGACGCAAGTTTGGAAACAAGCATCAGACTACGCGCTCGCACTTGCACGATGGCCTCAAAGCGATATTTGTGAATAATCTGCACTTGCGAGCAACAAGCCCGTCTCTTACCCATCACGCCAGTGTCCACATTTACGACTTCTGCAGCTTGAGCATGGTTGAACTGCGACTCATTCTCCGTCATGCTCATACAGAGACAGAAACCAGACGCTCCCCATCTTTGCAGTCACAAGTGTTACGTGGCTGGCCTGACCCGAAGAACTTCGAGGACATTGTGCCAGTTAAATAGTGAGTCAGTTATGTGTTCGTCCAGCAACTCTGTAGTGGCTGAAAATGTCCAAATAAACAACTAACTTCTACCATGAACGGGGTCTGCTAAAAGGTAGACGCATCTGCTACGCCCGGATTTACTCTCCGTGCTCTACGATTCTGATGCCGCTGGGAACAAATACCTGACTCTCTCTAATCACGGAAGAACTCGCTCGCAGAGTTGTTGCGCTCATGACTGTGAACAACACAGAATAAGCCCTTGATTAGGCTTGAATAGACACTAGGTACTTTGAGCTGCAACGCGATTCAGCAGCCGAATGCAACCCTCTGAAACTGGTCAAGGAAATGTGGACAGTTTCACCTGAGGATGATGTAGTTGTCCTATGTACATTCTTCTTTTTGAAGATAGATCGGAGCATGTATCTTTTGGATGAATACGCTTCATAGTTGGTAGGACATCTAACCAGAAGTGGACCATGAATGATGCCTCGGTTAAGGTTGTGAAGAAGCATCGTTATTGTTCGAGACGGGCAAGTTCTCCTTCTGTCATACAAATGCCGGCTATGCGAGTCCGTTCTACCACAAAAATCCGTAGCAGCACGTAAACGAAGAAAGCGTTTCGTTCTGTCGGCTGTATTGCGATCATTACTACATCTATGCCAACTTAAACTTTCCAATACCTCAGAAATGAAACACCGGCCAATGCACACTTTCCATCCCGAAATTCCATGCTTACGCCCTGGAAGCTACGCTTCCATCCCAGTTTCTTACTAGCTTGATTAGCAGAAGCCACTTTTGTTCCACTAGGATGGTGTGCAGGGAAATCACAAAAAGGGCACGAGAAGATGTGCACACCACCCATTTGTGTCTGCATCTTGGTGACCTGGCCTGGCACAACAACAGCGGCCCGCTTTCTCTGGGACCAACGGAGTCTCAAGCAACAATCCAGTTAACCTTGATGTTGTACCCTGCGTCAACCTCTCCTACCCCATGTTCCACTGCTCCCTCCATGTCATACACCCAGCACCGCTTTCTTTCAACTACCAGTCCGTTTCCCGCTTTAATCTGTCACTCTCCTCACCTGCCTCTCTTCTGTTCTTTGAAGCATTCGCGATCGCCCACATCATCCTCGTCCATCCTTTTGACCTTGCTCGGGTGTTCCAAGCTTGATATTGCTGTAAGTTCTGGTCTTGAGGGTGAGGCAGAGGCAGAATGTGAGGAGGGTTGCACAGAGTGGTGTGAGAATGCTGAGTGCATGGTTTAGCTGTTTGGCTGGTTTTTGCAACGAAGTCTCTCTTTGAGTCTTGTCTTCGTCATAGAGCACATGGCTTGTCAGTACAACGGGTTATCTCAGACCGCGGGAAGTGGAAAGACTACAAAGGCAGCGGGGAAACGTTCTCACGATTGAGGGTTCTCCAAGTAAACGACTGGTTGCACTGGTTGAAGGTTGGACTACGGCTTGCAAATAGGGGCAGAGCAAAGACAATTCCGAGCTTCGAGAGGGGGACACTGGCAGCAAAATGCTATCACGGTCGAAGAAGACGACACGAGCTTGTGGTGGATTAACTTAATCGCACGATAGGCACCATAATGACCGCATACCATTATAGGGAAGACTGAGATGAACGAGGATAGAAATGCTTCTGGTCTTGCTCGATGTGTTGAATGGATGAGTTTCTTTTTGAGGTGCTAAGGTGAGGTAGAAGTAGACAGCAAGCCATTTTGACTAACTTGGAAAAAGCCAACACAGGATTTGAAGAAGCACATGCGGATACAAAACGAATCCGATGCAATGTAGGTAACGCCGACTAGGATGTGACGATGAGGCTCCGACAAAAAGCCCACCTCTTCACCCAATCCAGTCAACGCTCATCTTTCGGTCTTCATCGTCGCCCTGCGCCTCGTCCAGACAATGCAAACAGTCGTCCCTAGGACCCGAATCCGCGCACGCGAAGCGAATACTCCTCGACGCCGACGACGAGCCCGCGGGAGCAGAAGATCGCAAAGCTGCGTTCAAACCCCCTAGCCCACTGCCCTTGTTCGGCGGAGATGCATCAGGGATGGGACTCAGCACGCTTCGCCTCCGTGTTGCCGCATCGTCCTTTGATTTTCGATAGTACGGGCCACCCTGCTCAAGTCTCTCCCTCGCAACGGCGATCGAATCGCGGAATTTGCGGGGCTCTTGCGGTATAGGTTGGTCCCAAGGAATGCGATTGCGTGCTAGTGCAACGGAGTCCCTATGATTGTCGAAGCGCCTCTCTTCCGGTAGCAGGTTGGAGAGCGCGCGTTTGTCGAACTGCAACTTGCGCTGGCGGCCGCTGGCGCCTAGTGCGTGGCCTACCTTCGACTTGTCTGCCACGCGAGCTGGCACTGCAGTGAGAGACCGTGTCGAGCTTCGGCGACGAGCACTAGCACTTTCTGGGTTAAGTAAATCCATGAAGGGCGAAAGATGATCAGCACTCGGCTTGCGGGACGGGGTTGCGGAAGACTCCGGGCTGCTGACTGGTGACTGGGATGTGGCAGTCGCGCGTCCATTGAGAGTATTGGGCGGTGTGAGAGGTTCCCCATCTTTTATGGGCGGATCTTTGCGCGTCCATACAGGTGCATCTTCAAGCAGCGGCAGGAACCGAACCCTAGGGTGACTTTTCTTGCGGTCTTGCGGACTGGTCTCCTCGGTACTGCCTGTCCAGGACCAAGCGGCAAGCTTAGTGCCAATGTGATCATCTCCGTGAGGTCGCTTATGGGTAGTGCTGTGTATCTGCGTTGTCGAAGAGCCGTCAGGCTCATCTGCAGAGCTCGAGGATGTGCTGTAAGCTTCTGCGCGAAGGGATGCTGCGGCTAGCGAATCCTCCCACACGACTTCATAAACGCTATCTCTTGAGCGAATGGTTTGCGAAGTCTTGCTAAGTCTTCTTTTCGCATTTGATGACATAGGAAGTGATTTCGAAGCTTTCTGACCGCCAAATCCCGCGGTGACGTGCACGTTGGTAAATGTGGTTGCAGGATCAGCAGCAAGGCTTTTCCGCCGAGCAACCAGGGGTGACCGAGTTGGGCTTGACATTGCCGTCGTTAACGCATTCACGCTGTTCATGCTTGCGGTAGCCGACATCCTCGAATACAGCGTTGGCCTGCGTAAAAGAGGATTTGCTTCGCTTGCCCTTCTTAAAGTAATCATGGCTGGCGAATCCACCATCTTCTGTTTGATATCCTCAGTTTGTGAGTGTTCTTTCAGGACTTCTTTCAGTGCGGTACGAAGATTATCAGAGGCTTCCTGTGCAGTACCGGTACACGGGCTGGAGGAATGTGAAATCTTGGACGCCACATCCGAGCTGGGCGATGTAGAGCTAGACGCTGACGTGCTATCTTGAGCAAGGCTATTCATTGCACTGCGTAACGGACTGACGGAGTGGGGCGACCCCTTCGCAGTAAATGGTGGCGCATGTAGCCTGAATGCTTTTCGTTGCCTTTTGGCCGGTTCAGACACTGATCTCCTGCGATCAGGGTCTGCGAAGCGGACGCGGCGGTCTCGAGTCGATGACCTTGTCTTACTGCTAGATTTCAAGGTGCGCCCACGTGGCTCAAGGTACTCCGCAAATTTATACGGCAGTGGTTCATAGTCCGGTTCAAGTGTGGGCGGCGTCAGATATTGTCCGCTATGCCAACTCCTGAAGCTATCCGGGCTTTCTGCAAGAGGTGGTGTCCATGGCCGGAATGGCGGAGATGGGTTGGAGAAGGCTTGGAAAATGATCTCCAAAGGCCGCTTTCCTAATAAATCCATCATCGAGTTTAAATGCACCAATACAAGGTGCAGCAGAGGGCAAAACAAATCATCTACACAGTGAGAAAGGGGGGTGAAGGACTAGAAATGAGAGGAGTGTCGTGAGAGATAGGTGACAAGGTTACGAAAGGAGTGGTTGGCCACAACGAAGGATCAGTTTTGTGAATGCCCAGTAGGGTAGTTGCTAACAAGCGGAGCCAGGGTAATTTTTAAGGCTACGAAGGAGGAAAGAGTTACCTCGGGAATGCAGTGCAGTTCAAGTCGAGACAGTCCAAACGGGCTCCTGCCGTATGTGGGCCTCCCCTACCTTCAGGCCTTCTACTCTTCATCTTTGGGACAATTGCAAGTATTGCGGTGGATCAGTGGCATCAGAAGAAAATTCGTTCCATTCACTTAAACTGCAATCGAGAACAACCGCCTCTGTCTTTGCAAGCACCTATAAGTACGTCTCGACATCTAATTTATCCATGCTCTCTTCTAGAGAGATGTAGAAATCCATTTACGACTACACGCATCAGGTGTTAACAGTTCTTACGGCAACAACAACTTATGCACAGGAGTACCAGTTTGGATGAGGACCGGCAAGTGCCTTCTTCCCTCCTGATGATGTTAGATGAGAGCACAGAACTGCCGATGAGCGGTACTTAGACAGTTGAGGCTTCAGTCCGAGGATCTCTGTCAGAGCTGGTTCGCAGGAGCAGCGGTAGCAAATTATGCGGATCCCGTGAACACCAATGCCTCCAATGTAATCCCGGCTAACAGGCGTAAATGATGGCCCGAGAATCAAAGTAGCCAACATAGAGTAAGTGGTGGCATTTGCGCTGGTAACCAAAGTTTCTGGGTCATTGTCGCCAAACAGTGTCGCTCCATTGGTTCGAACCAGCCAGCTTATCGACTATGAATGAATCACTAAAAGCCGTTCTCCAGGAACCCGCCCATTCCGCCCTGCAACAAACTTGAACTCGCAACAAAGCTGAACCCTCCAAACGGGTCCGTCTCCATTTGTGCGTATTGATCCCGCTCGCCATTCACGGCACCACTATCCTTTGTCAAGAAACTTCTCGTGACCGTCGGACTCACGGCAAGTTCCGTAAACTCCTTGGAAAAGCATTCAGCCATTTCCGGATCTCCCACAATCGGCTGTATAGGCGGTTCGAGCTCCCGTCTCTCGAGTTGCTTCCAATCAATCTTTTTGAAGAACCTATGCTTCTTGAGTACTTGCATGTCCTTTGGCATATTGCCGCCTAATCGCTTTGTTGGTTCCTTTCTCAAGAGCCTTGTCAGTATGTCCTTCGCATCCGGACCGAGAAAATACGGGAATACCGGCTTCTGGCGCAAAATCTTCTCTTGGATCTTAGCATGATTGTTGGCTTGGAACGGAGGAGATCCCGTAAGCAAGTCAAAACCAAGAGCGCCGAGTGACCACCAATCAACCGCGAAACCGTAGTTACTGCCGCTGACGACCTCAGGAGCCATGTAATCAATCGTGCCGATGAAGGATTTACACGCATCATCTTCATCAAGTGCGACTTTGCTTAGTCCGAAATCAGTCAGAAGAAGATGACCATCTACATCCAATAGACAATTTTCTGGTTTGAGATCCCGGTACACCACGCCAAGGTTACGGTGGAGATGGTCTAAAGCAAGTACCATCTCTGCCATGTAAAACGCTGCTTTATCTGCGTCGAAGATTCCTTCCATAGCAAGGTGTGAGAATAGCTCGCCTCCTTGTGCGTACTCAAGGATGAGGTACAGTTTCGCATGGTCTTGGAAGGCGTAGTAGAGCTTAACGACAAACGGGTGGCGGTTGACACTTTCAAGGATCGCACGTTCAGCCTTAGCTTGTTCGACAAGGGCTTTGTGAGTGACAATCGAAGCTTTCCGTAACTGTTTCTGGGCGTAAAGGCGACCGGTTGCGCGCTGTTTGACCAGTATGACAGTGCCAAACGCACCTTTACCGAGACATCGGAGTGTTTCGAAATCTGCCGCAGTCATCTTGCGATTAATGCTGTTGTTGCCATCTCCATTGATTGCCAAGTTAGCCGAAGGAAAAGGGGCGTCTGGACTGACGAAGTCGTGCTCCAGAGGTATTTCGTAGGTCTTCATCTCCGGCTGAGCCCTGTCGCTAGCGTACGTAGAAGTGTCGGTGTCGTTCCCAGATGAGTCGGAAAGTACATTGCTAGGAACGCGGAGCAAAGACGCTCTCTCTACGCTGGTATCCAAACTGAGAGCGTCGAGCTTCTGCTTTAGCGCGCTGATGCCTCCGTAAGATGCAGAAGGTTTCAGAGCAGGACTGCTAGTACCACTGGAGATACTAGCAAACTTCGCACCGAACTTTGGTGTATCTACGCCAGAATAATCTGAATCTTCTGCACCAGAGGTTACCGGGGTATGAAAGCCTCGGACGATGTTCATCGCGGGATCCGCCTTTCTCGTGTCTCGCTTCTGCTTTCTCCTTTTCTTCGCAGCTCTTTCAACCAAGCCGGCCCCCTGATGAGCAGGCTCAATTTGTGGACATGGAGCAGGGTCCTTGTTGCGTCTGGTGGTCGATTGACCAGCGATCTTTATGTCTATAGGTGGTGTCCTTGGCCGTGTCTCGGTGAGTAAGTGCCCCGCCCTCTGTGAGTTCTCCTCTGGCACGTCAGATCTGCGTAGAACATCTTCTGCCCTATCTTCTTTAAGTGTACTATCCATATGCAATCCGTGCTCCAATGTTGTTAGGGGGTGTTCTGGCACCATCCTCGGATCCTGCAGTGCAGGTTGGGAAACACGGCTCCCTTGAGTCACGGATGACCTGTTTAGAGTCGCCTGTCCACCGCCGAAGTGTGAATCGTGCGCATCAAAGGCGAACATTTAAATCAAGGCCGAGGTCTGACTGAGAGAAGCGCTGCGGCCGGGGATGGTTCTGGTTCCAATTGAGTGTTTCTTGGAAGGAAATCGTATCTAAATCTTGAGTGCTTAGAAGGTTGGATTGAGCTCTATAGCGGATTTTCGTACGCGCTGAGGACAAAGCGAATTGTGCTTCTCTAGTTTACCGTCCGCCCATTCAAGGCGGACCAACCGCCAGTAGCCAGATGATTGACTCTGTAATTCCGGCTCGTGAAGAGAGTATCTCCCCTAATTGTTGGCAGAAAACTACTTCCGGCGCACACAGAGCGTTGCGCTCGGAGGTTGATAAGAGTTCGTGGTCGCGCGAAAGCTCTGGATTGCCCATAGGTGGGAGTTGGAAGAGCAGAAAATTCGACTTAGTAGACTAGGAGGAATAAATGGATCGTATACGCGGAGATGTCGAGACGCCACAGGCTATGGTAAGGGGAACAGCAGGTCGTGAATGAATACCGTGGTAGGAGTGAGCAGTGACACCTCCAAGGCGTGTCTATTTCCGAATCTGACCAGGAACCTTGCTCAGCCCTATGCAAGACAATCGATACAGTATCCGAAATCTGGGGTATGGTTGCCCCGACTGCATTATTTTACCCTTCTGAAGGCTTTGATATCTGTGACTATTGCAAAGAAGTCATCCGAGTGCTGTGGATTCTTGAGACGTGGTCCATATTGCATCTAATCCGGACACAAAGCAATTGGTTAAATTGTCAAGCTTCTCCAAACCGTGTTTACACTTACGTCACAGCTAGGGGGAATCCGCGAGACAAAGTTGCACCAGCTACAGTAACAGAATCACATTAGCTGCGGACGCATCCCAACACTTGCCTGATCTTGCGAGCGTATCAGCCAAGATGGAACCGGCAGCAGCAGGCGTGCTATACGGGGTCGAAACCCTGGTTGAAGGCGCTCTCGCCTTTGCCAAAGGCATCTACAACCCCACGATGCCATTGAAAGCTACCTTTACGCGGATTCAGGCGCCTTCTCTTCCGCGCTCTTCACATACCCTCTCTGTCGTGAGGGGCCGTGCCTATATCTTCGGCGGCGAAGTCGAGCCACGAAACCCTGTGGACAATAGCATGCATATGATCATACTGCCTTCGTCTGGAGTGCCAGATGCAGACTACCAAGAAATTCCCGCTCGGCCACAACATCAGGGTGGAGAAGTACCTGTAGCAAGAGTTGGGCATACGGCAGCTACGATTGACGAGAGAATATACGTATTTGGTGGCCGCGGCGGCCCAGAAATGAAAGCACTTGACGAGGGCGGTCGCCTGTGGGTTTTCTCAACTACAACTTCGACATGGTCATATATCGATCCCGTGCAATCCTCGCCGAGACCTGAGCCACGCTCCTATCACGCTTCGTGCGCAATTGACCGTCCACGCCCTCCACCGTCATCTGCAAAATCACGAGCTCATATTGATGATCTCCCCCAACAGCCTCCAGATCCAGAAAAGTATCTCGCGGAGCCCATTGATCCGGATTCCTATGGTACTGTATTCATCCATGCCGGTTGTACATCATCTGGTGGACGCACCTCGGATCTTTGGGCGTTCGATATCAGTTTACGGACATGGTCACAGTGGCCAGATGCTCCAGGACCTGCAAGAGGGGGAACCAGCTTGACATTTGCCGGTAAGAGATTATACCGCTTCGGTGGTTTTGACGGGACTCGGGAGCTTGGCGGACAGTTGGATTTCCTCAAGATTGGGAAAGACACATTCAACGACAAAGGAGGGGCAGGCGAAATGACTCTCACACCTCTCGGCGGCTGGGAATCCGATATGATCGCTCCTGTTGATACAGCGCCAGAAAGCGAGCAAAGTACGGAGTATACTGGCTCGAAGAGTGTAAGTACTGGAGCTTCAGGGAAAGCCTTGAGAGGTCCGGGGAACCGCAGTGTTGCCGGCCTTCTGCCGGTTACTACAGGCCAAGGCCGCAATTACCTCATCCTCTTCAACGGCGAGCGAGATCCCTCATCTGGCGGTCACGCCGCAGCCGGCAAGTTCTGGGACGATTCCTGGTCATTCCAGCTTCAGCCGGAAGGCATGACGGCTGCCAGTTTCAAAGACGCGACGCGCATGGCGATCCACAAGAAGACTGGCGAGGCTCAATGGGATGAGGTGAAGTACTACATCGATCAGGGCGGTGTGGACGATGCAGGGGTTGCGGGCGAGACGGGAGGAGGGAAGCGAATGATCCAAGAAGGTCAAGAAAGGCCGTTGGGAGGACGTGGGTGGTTTGCGGCAGATCAAGTTGAAGAGATTGATGGCGCTACCTTTGTGGTTTGGGGAGGCCTCGACGGAGAAAATGAAAGACTGGGTGATGGATGGATGGTTACGGTTGAGTAGCGTGGGGGACATACGCGAAAACTGCGGAATATAGGCCCAAGCCCTCGAACGTACAGCGGAAGGCCTCGCTACTGGTGAGAATACGGCTTCAGAGAGTTCCATCGGACTGTCCAGACAGCGAGCCCAAGGAACAGCTTGAGAACTGTGAATCTGAGTCTCAGCTTCACAGAGTCTATCATAGTTGGACTCCAAGGTACGGTTGCCGTTATCGCCTGCCATGGGCTTTAGTCCGCCGTCAGCGCACCGGATAGCCTTAATATCATCGTGCTGCGGCAGACTTATGGACTCAAAAAGGCTCCAGCTTGCGTCCTCTTTCATTAATTTGAAGTCCTTGGCACCCCGCTTCGCAAGGACCGAACAGTTCGTTCCAAGTCGTGATCCAAGTAAACTTATATTCTTGAGTACGATGGACAGTGTTCAGCCAATGTTTGGCCTCCAGTGGAAGCTATCCCAAGACTCAGACTGATCATGAGGTTCAATCCTGGTGCAGCCAAGGTGCATTCGTGAGCAGACGCACGTCAAGAATCTATGAAGTCGCAAAACCGATGCCGCTCCTTTCTCTTAATACGAGTTTCAGGAGAGGAACTGGCCGGAGAGTTTTCTCGGTCACAACGTTGACTCCAATGGAACTTTAGGCCCCTTCAGGGCTGTCCGACTTTCTGTCCGCCGACTAATATGACGCTCTTTAGAACAATAACCTCAATTCTTGGCAATTCTGCAGCAATGGTAGAGCTGGACGGATACACAAGTGATCTGTCGCAGTCAACACGGCGAGAGCATCCTGCCTACGAGCTGGGAAAAGAAGCCGGGCTGTATCAAGGTGCGCAACGACTACGATGGCGGCGGGCCTGCGATCCTAGTCTGCGACCGCTGGTTCGCACTAGGCCGCCTGCAGGATCCATTAACAAGGGAAAGAACAAAGACACAAGCACGCAAGGGCGCTCAATCTCGACGAGTACGTAAACCGCAGCACGCACTGGACCATGGCCTTAATGCAGGTCAGGACAGTCGGGGATCGGCCCAACCCGAATGGCTCTGTTACCTATCAGAGATTCACGGTCCCCAACGACGACAGGCCATGGTATGTCTTCTCGGCGCCGGAATGAAAGTTTTTGGCAAAGCTCGCGCAAGACCCCTCCTCCAGCGTCCTTGGGAACGCGAATACTTACTCTTGGTATGCTCTGGCGGCCTATGTGCAGGACCAGATTGGAGAGTATGCTTGCTATCCGCTGTTATCAAGTAGTTTTGGTACAGCAACGGCTAGCTTCCTCGAGTCATCGCAGCAAACGCCCGGCCGACGACCACATCACGACAACAGAAGCGACCTCGTTTTGGGCCGACAGTGCCTACCCACGGTCTTACTTTGAGCAGTACGCTGCGTCTGCGGGCGCTTCAGTAGATGGTCGATCTTTTGGAGGCAAAGACCCTTGACGTTACTGTTCGAAACGAGGTGGCAGGATCCACTGGGCGTTCTCATAACTTGACAGTCCCCTTAACTCTACAAACTGCACGATAGGCCTCTATGGTTGTAGCGGTAAGCTTATAATCTAGAGAAGGCTTAGGCGCACACACGTCAATCTAAAGTCGTCCGAACCAGATCTCAATAGGTTCTGGATAGTGCAGCTCTTCGATGTGCTGAGCTTTCCAGCGCCTTGCCCGATAGTGCATTCAGCTAGCTCAGCACTTGCCCGCTACCAAACAATGGAGCCCAAAGACTGAGGCTGAGACAAGCAGCAAAAAGCGGTGACAAAGGCGGGCGCCTGACTCATCAGTCAGCACACCTTCGCTCAGCAGCTGACTGATAGATATGTCTCAGATCTTACTTCTGGCCGTATATAGATAGAACTCATCCATAAGACACCCTACAAAGAAGCAGTGATTGGCCAGGACCCCTGGGACGTTGATAGTGCTGACAACGGTTGAGGCGGTCGGAACTCTCGGGCAGACTAGGCATATCCGCTCTCGGGCCGCAACCTTTGTGGATGAAAAGGCTGCCGCATCATCTCTCACCTACTGTAATACGCATATCTGTCAGTGTGAAAGAGTAAATATGTTGATCGATGGGGTGCCAGATATCGGGGCTGCCGGTCACTCCAGCCGCGGGACTTATTTTTTCGTGGGTTGTTAGCAGTCACTAGAAGCGTGTTGTTCGCGCCCTAGGTTGCACATCACTTTCTATCTAGTGAGGTATTTCTTCTCCATCTCCCTGATTTACCGCTATGCAGCGAGTGGAAATTGATTTAGGCAGATCGTCTCGATAGGTCTGTACGCGTAGTTGTTGCACACTGTGCTACAATGCGTGGCGGCTTACGCTGATGCAGATTATGGTTTATCTCCCTGCAAGGAAGTAGGTACTAGGTATTGAGTACTAGCGGCGTGGACTTGTTTTCGGCAGAGCATAAGAAGAGCCTACAGAATAATACGCCTGACAACGACTGCATGCAAGGACGCCGGGCTGATGTGATACAGAGGCAGTGCAACTAGCCAAATTCTTTCCTTCGTTGAAACTTGTTCTTATATTGCTCTATGTATATGTTGTCTGTCTGCTTCCCGAGATACTGCAGATACTACCTGCTCCCTCCGTTGTCCGAGATTGAATAGCCCCGATTTAAAGAAATACATGTCTATGAACAATGAAAGTACAAGACTTGTCCTCGAAATTGAGACATCACTGCTCCCTACCGCCGACATATGTTTCCTGGCCCTCGATTAGTGGCTTGTGCTGCATGCGCAAAGCTCAAAATCTCTTGTGACAGGAAGGTCTGTCAAAGTTTTCTTGGTATCGTCGCAGGACCGCAAAGTTCTAACGCTTGGAACGACAGAATCCGTGCAGTCGGTGCGTAAGACGAAACATACAATGTGAGCCTCGAGTGTACCGCCGAGCTCAAGGGAATAAAGTCGGCGACCGGCCTGCCGAGCAGCAGAAAGCGTCGACTCAAAGCGCTTCACGATACAGTTCTTCGAGTCCATCTAGTCAAGGCGGAAACAATATAGTGGGAGACGATACGGATCGAACCAAACTCGTCACGGACTCTTCGTCAACTTCAGTGTCCAACATGGGCCGGAACGCATCATTGGAACCGTTTCCCTGCAATCCTAGTGATCTAGCCACTGTCTTCGATCCTTTCTTATACCTCGGCGATTACAGCTATATGACCGAGTACAACCAGCTGCTTGGAGATGGCATAGAAAGGAATGGTAATCAGAGCGATATCTACTCTGTAGACTTTGCGCAAAATCGGGCAGCACCGGTGTTGTCTCAAGGTCCCAATGCTAGTAATCTTGAATCTCATCTCCTCCCAATGGCCGGCAATTCCAGCAACCTGGCCTTCGATACCTCCATGGCTGTGTTACAAAGTCATTCTCCTCCGCAACTGGAAAGTGGCGCGGCTACGTCGCAGTGCAGTGGGAGGTCCTCGGGCGGCTCTGGCGGAATACATATCTCGTCTATCTCTTCACCATATCCGTCACATCCATGCTTCAGACAACACTCCATAACCGAGCTTGCCGCGGTCAATTTGCTGAGGGACTCTCACACGTTAGGAGTCTCTCCGAGTGGGAACTTCATGCTAGCCCAGGATTCCGCCATTGCTGATTCGTTCGACTGGTGGTCTTTGTTCCGCTGCAATCCCCCCGACCTCACGAAACCTTGCCCAAAGACAGCCCATTTCTATCTTCAGGGCCTTGAACAGGAGGCACAGAGAACCATTTCCTCAACGGAGACTGCCTTATGGGGTGTCAAGCCAAATAAGGCTTACGACGAACATACTATGACAACAAAGCTCTCAGATGATACTCGGGACAGGTTGCTCGCCATCGCGCAGAGCTTTTTTCGGAAGGCTTTTGAGTTACACTCCAATCTTGGCGATTCGACCATGATCCACACTGTCTCAAAGTCGTTTGTTATGCTGCCTTCGTCATCTGTCATGGAGTACTATTTACGGATATACTTCGCAAGGTTCGAGCGTTACTATCCGACGTTTTGTGCCGAGGACCTCAGGCCGAACGAGCTTATAAAGCGGAACGACTCCGGCTCGCCTTCTTTACTGTTGCTGCTCATGATTGCCCTGGGAAGCATGTGCACGGCTACTCCGCAGGCCAGGTACCTAAGTGGAGGGCTCACGGATGCTTGTCGGACAAGCTTGACAGACATATTCGAATGCGAGACCTCGTGTGAAGCAGAATGTTTTAGGCCGGCGTTACTCTTCACCGTCCTTGCAGCGTGGTCAGGTGACAAATGGCATATGGATGTAAGCAAGATTGATGAGTTATCGAACGACCCTGGCTGACACCAGTGCAGGTCGCTATCGCCAGGAGAGGGTTCTATCTCTGTGTATGTGTGCCTTCACACAGCTCGCCATATTGCACGACGCTAATGTCTTTCAAAGCACCTAGGCCAGCGTGGTATGTTCCAGGCACGTACATTTTCTTCATCGTTGCTCGGCAACATCAGCGTAGAGCAAAGTTGGGTCGCTTGGAAAGAACACGAGTCCCGCAACAGGTGCGTATGATAGCGAGTTTGCACATCTTCTGCCACTTTCTAACGCTTACTCATAGATTAGTCTATTCTTGGGTCAAAGTCGATCTGGAATTCTCCATATTCCACGATAGCGCGACTATGATCCCTGGATCAGAGCTGCTTGCCCCAATGCCTGACGCCGACGTGCTTGCACGAGCAAGCTCTGCACACAAATGGCGAAAGACTTTTTACAAACTGTATCCAGCTGGGATATCAACTGTTCCCTCGCTCTCGCTGATGTTCCAGACCCTGGTTAGGGATGATCGCAATCGGCAGGCTACTCGTCTTCCTGTGTCGCACGTGACGCTACTTCTTCATCCTCTCCAGACATTGGTACACAATCTGCGGCAATTTCTTACAGCTTTCTCAGTCCATGACAGCAGCCGGCGAACCAGCTGGGCGGTTACTAAGTCCCGTGTACATGTTCGTTTAGAAGAGGTCCAAGCCCTACTGTCTCAGTGGTACGCCATCTTCGAGCAGCAGAGCACCGAAGCGAGCAGGAAGCCCGCAAGCTCAAGTGGAGAGCACGACGAGCTACTTCTGACTGCAACCCTTATTCTTTACCACCTCATATACCTCAAGACTATCACCAACTTTCCTGAGATAGAACAAGTCGCCCTGGATGATCAGGCCCAGTCCGCTATTTGGTCCAGATCTTATGGTGTCGAGGAGCCGGTAGAAGCATGGTTCCACTGCGGTCGTACTCTACGTCTTCTCCGCAACATGCCATCTCATTTACGTCCTCCTTGGTGGGCGGGCGCTGTGTACAGAGTGGCCATGACTGGCTGGGCGATTGCTATGGCTCATGTGCGTGCGCCTACGTCTAAACTAGCGCCGCCCCGACCTCCGAACGCTCGCTTCCCATCCTTGTGTAAGGACAGCGACACCGATGAGCCTACCGCGTCAGTACTTGCAATCGACTCGTTAGGACCGGGCTATGAACTTATGAGGACATACATGAACGATAGTACCGCCAGGCCCGTGCTCACCAAGGCCAATGGCGAATTTGTGACAATGAAAGACCCGCAGGGGGTTTTGGAGCTGTGTATAGAGCTTTTGGTGGACGACGAGATGCGCTTCGCAGCTGTCATTAGGTGGAAGCTTCAACGGCTAGGTGAGCGCTGGAGTCGGCGGGACTAGTAGGAGAGATTGAGTGATACAGCGCTGGAGGAGGAAAAGAGAGCGACACGTTGGTATGGGATGGCATAGGAAATACCGCTTCGATTGAAAACATCAACGCAAAGGTCGCTCGTAACATTAGGCAAAATTTCTCGATACTTGGCTAGGTAACTAGATCTTGAATATCCTAGAGCTGTTTTGATCCCGCTCGGCTCTTGGGGTGCCAGCTAACGTTAAAAGAAGTCGAGAAATGAAGTTGGTACCTAGGTAATCCATGCCTAACGTGCTTTAGCACACATAACGTCGGCGGACTTTTCAACCGTAGTCCGCTCCTTCGCTCCTTCGCTCTTTCTATGAACTTCGTCTCTTCCTTCTGCTACATTGCGGACATCCGCGATACGGACATCCGGGATGCGGATCCATACATATATGCATGCCCGGTGTTGCATTAGCTCGGTTTTGCCGTGAGGCACAGCAGTAGTCAAAGATCTGGTTGTACGGCGTTCAATGCAAGGTGCGTGATTTGAAATCCATCCAACTATGTTGTGCATGCCGTCAGCCTACACAGTAGTGGAATGCGTCGAGGTGGTGCAACACCAGACCTGTATCTCTCTGACAGCAGGGTTCATGTTATCGCACGATGGCTTGTCGATGTAGACGGCGGCTCTTGAGTGTGCCCATTACTTCCGCATCACCAGGTATCCCCAGTCTGATTATCCGCCAACCTTATGTTTTGGTTGGCGGCGTCTACGCCCCAAGAGTATCGTTTTACCATCTGACACGCAGCGTCACGCAATGAGATTGGGCACTGCTTTTGGTTCAATAATCTATCCGACCGCCCAGATCGACTTGTTCTCCGCTTCGAGGGTACCATCTTTGCTCGCACACAATCCACTTGGCCCAAACACTCGGAAGTGGTTTTAGGACCATGACTCTGGATAGTTTCCTTACGAGTTCAGACAGGTTTGCTTCAGATCTGCAGCCAGGAAGCTGCAGCGTGAGCGTTGAAGCCGGCGCCCATCTCGCGCTCAACAGGCAAGGCCCTCACTGTCAAGGCTGTCGTGCTCGGCAGCGTACCAACCTATACAGGACGTGGTTGACAAATCGTACGATAACCCAACGCGACTACAACAAGACTTGTATGATGGTCGACTTATCCGAGTTTCACCAAGGCGATGTGACACCGTCCCTGCCAGAGCACAAATGTGTTCATGGAGACAAGGCGCCGCACATGACGAGGCCTGGGAAGGCAGTGGATGACCGAAGATCAACTCGGAGCACGAACTGTATTGGAGCGGTATGGAGCGGATGGTAGTGGTTGCAGACACTGAAACAGCACGCTGACTACGATCGTAATGAAATTATCTTAAAGTGTCCTCTTTACTGGTTGCCCAGCGGAATTGCATGAATACTGACACACTCGGTCTCTGGGTACCCGCCACGTTGACTAAGCAAAGGTAGGCTGTAGTGTCTACTATAGAAGCCTCGACATGAGGTCAGAGGAAAGTAAGAACTTCAGCTACCGCTCAAGCATCAGAACTAGCTTGAAAATATACAAGATTTGCGGCACCGAAGTCGTAAGCATGTATCGTTGTGCTCCGGGGCATGACTGCTGACCGTTCCATAGCGCGACGCCGTTGATGGGATCACAACGCCCGTATTGGCATGGTGGTAGCTTGCATGGATCCGGTAGTGGGCGGTCTGACACTGAATTCAACTGCTGAGATGCAAGAGGCTGATGAGCGAACCCTAGGCCGGGTTGATGGATGGAGGCATGGCAGCTTTCTCTCTTCTCTACCGCCTCCTCTGCAGACTCTGGGCCTCATCCACACCAGGTATTGCAACGCATCTCTGCGCTTACGTAATTGACAATATCTTAAAATCTTGCTGGCCAAGCCTTGGCATGATGCAATTCCACCGTTCGATGTACAACTACAGGGTTTGCTTGAATCATTTCTGTGGCAATGAAATCCGTAACGGAATGTTATTTTTCATCGCTGGGGCCAATTTGATCGTTCCACTTGAGTCGATTTCGCCTTTCTCCGCTCTCTCCTCTCAGACCATAGTACCAATTCTTTGCTGTTTCAGCATCAGCGGCGGACGGTTGTTCAGAGACGAGGGAAAGTTGTTCCTGGCCTCTCAGCCTGCGTCAAGCTCGCCCAGGGCCGACTCATGGAAGTCCATAGTCGGAACTGCCCGAAAAGGAGGCGGTTGATCGTACGAAGACTAACCCGTTGCTCTTAACACAATACTCCAACATGGCCAGTATGCTCGCACAGCGTACTAGCCTGTGCTCCATTAGGCATGCCCCCCACATACAGCCTCAGGTACGGTCGCAGAACTAATGCAAGCGTCTCAGCACAAAATCAAACTCAAGCGCCGATTGTCGATGCTCTGCGTGTTGTTAAATACCTATGTATACCCATGGTAAACCGGAAGTCCTCAAATATGCTGGAGTATAACCATCTTCCTTTCCGCATGGTGCGACACGACGACATCTACGAGTTCTGTCCCTCCGCGTTCCTCGTCTGTCGGATGCTTAAAAACCTGAATCCAAAGGCGCTGATAAATGCGGCACCACCGAACGCAATAGCTATAACCAGAGTCTCCCTGAAACCGGCGACATAGGCCTTCAACACTCCATCCAACGAATCTGACGGTACGATTTCTTTGAGCTGTGTCACCCCGGCGTTGAGGATCGACAATGGGTTAACACTAGGGGCCGTAATGGGAAGCTGCTTTAGAAGCGTATTTTGAAAGGCGGCCTGCGCAGTTGAGACACCAAGGGCTCCGCCTAGAGTTTGGATGACTAAGAGACAATGTTAATACATAACTCAGCTCCTTCACCACTATCCAACCGTTGTTGCACTTACACAGAAGAATAGCTGTTGCCACGGGGATATCTTGTTCTCGCGTCGTTGCCTGTGTGAACATAATTGGCACCTGAAAGCTAAGACCGACGCCGAATCCACCAAGAATCTGGAAAAGCGTACGTTCAATACCAAGTCATACAACAGTCCAGAGTTTTCTCACCTGATAGCCTATCCAAACTTTGGCCGGTGATCCAATGTCGAAAGTGTAAATAAGACCCGAGCCCACAGCCGTGAGAGCCGCTCCGACCATCATCCACGGCACAGCATGACCAAAAGCAGATATGGCTTGACCCGCGATGGCGACGCCGAGCGCTTGAAGTGTCAGCAACTGCATTAGAGATCCACGCCGCTGAGCATCGCACTTACTGACTGCAAGAATATATGGTACAGTCCGGATACCGCTTGTTGCTGCCGATACGCCCTCGACGGCTTCTTCACATCGTTAGTGTTCCATGATCAGAAGTCTAATGGGCCAGTAGGTCGTCATGACTTACGGAAGTAGATGGGCAAATAGTAGAAAGTGAGAAGAAATGCAAAGTTGATCCTGTTTGGCATCAGTCACCTCGTTATGCTTTCGATCCATGAGCGAGTAGACTTACAAAAAGGCGAAAAGAGAGCCGACAGCGATAGTGCGTCGCTTCATTAGGTGGCCCTGCAGCATAGCGTTCTCTCCTTCATACCATTCAACGACGACGAAGGCAGTAAAGAGGACACCGAAGCCGGTAAGGGTACCAATGACGTCCGTGCTGTTCCAGGCTTTCGAAATGCCACCCCATTGCATTGCAAGAGCGTAGCAGGTCACACCTCCAAGAACCAATATCATGCCGATGATGTCCATTTCGATCAACATCTGCCGCCAGCTTGGACGGCTTTCTGGGGACTGACTCTTAAAGAAGAGGAGAATGACTGCCACAGAGATGCCACCGACTGGCAGGTTGATGTAGAAGCTGCGATGCTATTAACGAACGTACTTTTCAGAATCTTCTAGGGCATCAGGTCGTACCACCAACGCCATGACACATTGCTTGTTAAGGCCCCGCCAATGAGTGGTCCAATTACGCTCGCCACGCCATAGGCGGCTCCCATCAAACCGCTGTATTTAGGTCGTCGCTCTGGCGGTAGCAAGACCGCAATGATCGTGTAGGATCCCGCAAAGAGACCTGCGGCACCAACACCGCCAATGGCGCGACCAACAATGAGAGCAGTTGAGCTTGGTGCCACACCTAGTTACGACTATTAGTACTTGTGTCTATCCAACAGTGATGGTATTAACATTTGGCACATACCGCATATCAGATTGCCGACCTCAAAGATAGCGATTGCAATAAGGTATGTCCATTTCAGCGAGAAAAAGGTGTAGAGCTTGCCCCAGAGCGACTGCGTTGCCGCAGTGGTGATGAAGAATGCCGAGCCATACCAGCCAATGTCTTCTAGACTCTGAAATTCGTCGGTAATGGCAGGAATAGCGGTTGCTATAATTGTCTGGCGATGCTATCAGAAAATTCAAAGGGATCAGGGATGAGTCGTGGTACTACTGACGAAGTCAAGGGACGCCTATATTATTTCAATTAGTCTCACGGATTGGATCGGGCAACAAGATTAGGATATATGTACCAAGAAGATAGCCAGAACCAGGCCAACCAGCACCAAGACGAATCTTGTTTTCGTCAGATTTATGGGAGGCTCATACTGCGTCTCCGAGTCCTTTGCAGTAGCCGATTGCTGCTCGCTGGGACCTATGTCCTTCTCTGACTGCATTATATTGTCGCCTATGATAAACAGAAGGCGCATTCAACAGAACAATGATGTTCTCCCGTAATGTTGCTGCTGTAAAGATGAGTCCAGAGCGAACTTGCAGGAAGGTGTATATACACGCTTCTTCAGCACCTAGTCGGCATGCGTGGCCTGGTGGTTCGCATGCCTCGGCGGTGAGATAAGCACCAGACTTCCACAGCCTCACCAATATGCGCCCGTGAAGAGGTTGCTGGACGACGTGGGTTCTGTGTTCATCTTACAAAGCACCGGACGTCCGCGATGCCATGCCAAGACTCACTCTTACAAGGCACCGGACATCCGCGATACTCTAGCAAAGACGTCCATTCAGCTTACGGCCTCACCTACCTTAGGGCGCCATGCTGGTCTCCCAAAATGCATCACAAGCGTCTTGGCGATCATTAAAATTGAAAAGCTTCCAATTTAAAATGCTCAGAACGTGGCTCACAATGATCTCAATAATGAAGTGTCCTCCACTTAAGATATTTTAGGGAGCACGATTTTAGCCCCATGTAAAATGATTTCGGAATCGGTGAAACTATTCTCCGCCAACAAGGCGCGGAACTGCATTCGGGCATACTGCAGTATGTCAATAATCCTAGCTGGAGAGCTGATTTTTTCAAATAGTAACCTCTTTTTCCCATGGTAAAGTAGGAAGAGGCTTTTGGAATTCCGCGCTTGAGCCATAAGAGGCAAGTTCCTGATTGTCACTGAAGTCAGTACCTACTTAGGTAGATGTTTTAGTACCTCGGCGTCCGTGTACGGTTGCCGGGGAAGAGCACCTAAGCCTTACAGCAGTATTTCAAAATTCAGCCTTGAAAGAGATCTCAAACCGAGCAGGCTTATACTCGAATGCTGAGACGGCTCAAATGATATGCCAAGCTTTATCAAGTTATACTATATGCCACTTAGGAGTATATCAGTTAGGAAAGTCTGATAATTCGAAATAGGTTTCTTTGGGGATGGTTACGAATGCTTCAAATTCTAACATCTTCGCGTCGGGCTTCAACAACTCATACAGGCCCATAGGGTATAGTTTGTGTACAACTTATGCCAAGCTTTGATCTAAATACTAATCATATTCCTATGAGTACTGGTAGGAGGAGCTAGCCTAGCAATGGGATCGTAACAACAGAGCTAAAGTATGTATGGAAAACAATGTTTGGGTAGGCGACATGTCCTACGCAAGACAAGCAAGACGAGCTTAACCTAGTAGAGGTGTTATTACTATTAAGTGAAGTGGACGTTGTTATCGCATTCAATCAAAACTGGGTGGCAGTGCTCCTTGTGACATTACTATCTAAAACTCATCTGCTGACTTGAACGACACTCATACTCATTGCTCTATTAAACGCCACTCATACCCATTGCTCTATTGAACGCCACTCATACTCATTGCTCTAAACACCTTAAACACTCAAATTCGGGAATTTTCATACCATAGCTCTTAGGCGCCGCCAAGGCAGGTCTTGCCTTCAAATGGCGACAGACGGGTCATTCTTGATGGCCTCCTCGTACATGAGCTTAACTTTCTCCGCCTTCGAAGCATCTCTTGGCTTGAGATCAAAGACAAATGACTCTGGGCGAGTTATCAAAAGGTCTGTCCAGTCAAAGAAATGTACCGGAATGTCTGAAAGTGAATGTTTAGTCAGCCAACATGTCGCAAAGGGGTTTTGGCCTTCTTAATACGCACCAATGCCGACATTGTTCTTTTTCTTGCAGATATCAAAGGCCCAAGCCAAGGATCCTAGGACTGTGACTAGCTGGTAGTCAACAATTTGCATGCCCATGCAAATGCGACGGCCATAACCAAAGACGTGATGGTTGATCACGTTGGGATATTTGGTTAGTGGCTCTTGGTACGTGGGGTAAGCAGGGTTGAGGTAACGGTCCGGGTTGAACTCCTCATGGTTGGGATACATCGTCTCGTCGCTGCGGCGTGCCCACTCGGTAGGGTGGACCAGCGTACCCTTTTCAATCAAGTAGCCATCATAGACATCATCCTGTTCCGCCTCATGGGGCACACCGGTTGGAACTGGTGGTCGCCAACGTAGTAGCTCCTTGCCGATGGCCCTAAGAATCGGCAGGCGCTGGGCATCAGACCGATTTGGTAGACGGTCTGGTCCACAAACATCATCGATTTCCTCCTGAACCTTCCTCAACCAGTGAGGATAGTGACACATGGCAAGGAAGAAGGTCTGGATTGGGGAAGACATTGGCAGCGACATCGTGATGGCCAACATTCCTACTGCGAACGCGCCCTCCTTGTCATCAGGGCCAGAGTCAGGAAACTTGAGGCGATTCTTCTGCTGGAAGAACGTCCTAGTCCAAGAGTGACCCTCAATGCCGGCGTCCATCTTCACTTTGACGGACTGCATTGCGCTCACCCAAAACTCCTTCTGCGTATCGTGGCGTTGCTTTTCTCTCCAGTACCATGGATTTAGAGCATTCGGAAGCATCATAATGATCGGTATGCTATTCGGGAGCTGTCCGCTGGGTGAAATGGCTGACAGAAGACCGGCAGAGCTACCGTTGAGCTTTCGGCTGAGACTCGGATCCTCCCACGCAAGTCGACAGCTGACTCTGTGCGTGAACTCTTCGGCCAACTCAGGATAGTTCCTGTGGTCTTTGGCCAGCAGATACATCATCCTTTTGATCTCGAGATGCGTAAAGCCATACATGTCGTAGTTGTAAGTTTGGCCCAAGCACTGCTGCGCGAACTTGCGGTGTCTTATCAATTGTACTGCATTACATGAGGAACAGCCTTAGTGCTATCGACGAAAGATGTCGACTCACCATGATTGTCTAGCAGCGGTAAATACTCAGCGTCGACCTTCGTGCCCGGTATGTTAGGTGTGGGAGCGCGGTTTGAATAGATAGCTCCTCTCTTGGCCAAGATCTCCTGTGCAACCTTCTCGCTGTTGATTCGAACATGCTTCGTACCAAACAGTGTAAATTGATAAATTGGGTCATACTGGTCATGCTAACGTGCATGTCAGCTTCATTTCGAATCCTGTATTTAAGGGAGCGTTATACGTACCCAATCCTTGAACTTTCTGTACACATGTGTGGGAGGGAACTGATGGATAGGGCCGATCCATGGAATACCTGGTCGATAGCTTCAGTAGAGACCAACGGAAAGCCAAGGACTCTGTACCTTTTGGGCCGGGAAGCTGCTTGTAAATGACCTTTTTTGGGTCCTTTGAGGTGAAGAAGCGAACCAAGATCAAGAGGATCGAACCCAGAAGACCAGCAATTGCCGAAGGACCGAGTCTACTGGTTAGAGGAAGCGATAGCGACGAAATCAGGTCTAAGAGCATCTTGACAGTTATGACAGAGGAATGGAAGCGATGTAAGTGGAAGTGTTTGATAACTTTTCCAAGGGGCAAAGGCTGCTATAAAAGCACGTCCTCCATCTTGCTATCATGCCAATGGCGCGCTCTTTGCTGAGCTCGCATGCAGTGCTGTCCGTGAGGAGTGCCGTTGCAGCTATTGAGCTGCGTCTGACCATTGCTGTAGACATCTAAAGGTGCTATTACGGAAGCTTTCATGTCCGACAAAACCATGTCAAGGCTCGGGTTGAAGACGGAGTAAGACCAACAGGCTTGGATCAAGAGTATCGACCAATTTTGCATAGCGAACGTAGCTACGTCGACTTGCAATCGGTGGGTCGACGGCACGCGCTGGGAAGCGTGCGGGTGTAATCAGGTCCCTTGACGGTCACGGAGTTGCGCAACGCAATGTCTCGGCGTAGGCGATAGATATGATCTCGTCTGACCCGCCCGCTTACCTTACCTACTTAGGTATTCTCTCCAAGGCTGACGATGTGGTGCACCTTCAGGGCACTCGCTGGACAAGAGATATGTAGGTACCTACCTAGAGGAGCGGCACTCCGTTCTGAATGGCGTGCAGGGGCGTGGCGGACCTCGGCTGCTCACACCGCGCTTTCTCTATCTCAGCTCCGTGGTCCTTAGATCCACTGGCGTCTTACAAGCTCACAACTTCCGGTATGAATGCTGCTTAGCAAGATGTACGAGCGCTGAGGCGCGCCTCCCTTACCGGCCGCGTGCCCAGCCATATGGGTGGTTGGCATGAACGGTAGGGACTGACTATACTATTCTCAGCAGCTCAGCGAGGCCACGATATCCACAGATCATCCTTTGCTCAACAACCGCTAGGCATAGACGACGTGCAAAGCCACGCCTCGGTGTTGTCTTTTAGAAGGCAATGTTGAGGGATGGCGAGGCACAGTTATATCGCTAATAATAGCAGTGGACGTTGAGGCTCAGACGTCGATACACTGGGAAGCCCAGGACATTTCATTTAAAATCATCAGGTTGCACCGTTGCTCAAGATGGATAGGACATTAGCTTTGCAACTTTGTTACACGTTTTTCCGACCTGTTGCGCTATTGGCCTTTTGCCAAGATGAAAATGCTCATAACGATTCTCTGCATTCTGTCGACCACTGCATTGCCTTCCTTGGCAAAAGCTCTAGAGGAGATCCGAGCAGACCTATGTGAACAGCTTTCGTCCGGTTCTGAGATCATCTTTGCCAGCGATGGCCTCTACTCGACAGACTTCACGCAGCGATGGACAGTATTTGTTGACGTTGAGCCAACATACTCGGTTGCAGCGAAGCCGGTCACGGTCGAGGATGTACAGGCGATCGTTCAGTATGCAGCATGGAACAACGTTTCCTTTATGGCCACCGGTGGTGGTCATGGGTACTCCACGACTTTGTCTGGCGTGCGGGATGCACTCGATGTCGACCTTAGCAACTTCAAGAGCGTTTCAATCGACGCATCAGCGAGCACCATGACTGTTGGTGGTGCTGCGATATTTGCCGATATCTACGACCCCTTGTACAATGCTGGAAAGCAGTTTCGTGAGTGTTCTATGGCCCCATTCATAACTAAAGCTGATTAAAGTCCAGCAACTGGAGGTTCCTCGTCGCCAGGCGTGGTGGGCGTGACGCTGGGTGGCGGTATAGGACCATTAACCGGCGCCCATGGACTTCTCATCGACTCCCTGCTCTGCCTCGAAATGGTGACTGGCGCAGGCGAGATTTTAACGGTATCAGCCACAGAGAACCCGGATCTCTTCTGGGGCGTTCGGGGAGCCGGTTTCAACTTTGGCATTGTCACGTCAGCAACATATCGCGTTTATGATGCATTGAATGATGGCAATGTGTACAATGCCGACTTGCTCTTCCCTGCAGAGGCGAACGGCACGATCTTCGAGATCTTGAGCACGTATCAAGGAACCCAGGATGACAAGCTTGCAATCTCGATTGCGTCCTCGCTGAGAAACAACACGGTATGTTTTTCCTTCCCACATAAGTTGGCCACCTCACTGAATTCCTGCCCACAGCCTTCGATTGGAGTTAGCGCTATCTATTATGGTACGAGAGAAGAGGGCGACGCTGCCATCAAAACTTTCCTGGACCTTGGACCAACGACCAGTTCAATTTCCGTGGTCCCGTACAACAAGCTTGTATACACTGCCAACTTCGGTGCTGACACCTTCGCTAGGACAAAGGGCGTACAAGCCGATCTCTGGGGCTACAATGTCAACAATCTAATTGTGCCTACCCTCGTCAGCGTGTACACCGAGCTGATGAATTTCCTGCTCGACAATCCCAGCCTCAGCTCTAGCGGCTTTTGGCTCCTCGAGAAGTTCGGTTTGGGTGTCACGGCATCTATTCAAGACGAATCCACGGCTTACCCCTGGCGTAACACAGTCTCATACGGCTTCTTCGAATTCAACTTGCCAGACGCCTTACCTGCGACAGCAAGCACCGTTGCCACATTCGCCAAGCAGATTCGATCTGATCTCACCAGCGGCTGTGGCAACCCGAACAGGAATGTTTACGTCAACTACGCTCGCGGCGACGAAACGCCTGAGCAGATTTATGGGGAAGAGAAGCTCTCGAAACTGCGATCGCTGAAGACGCAGTATGATCCGAACGGCTTGTTCAATCACTACAACGCCATTCGCTGAACTGCGTTGGTGGTCCGCAAGTCATGTCTGTGGCATTGGCTTGACCAAATGACAAAAGGGTTGAGGAGCAAATCGGGTCGGAGTTTACGGGTGATTAGCGAAAGACAGTTCTGTTGTTGTCGACGGATCGCCGTTCCTATCTTACAAGGACCGTGGCGTGCACTAGATTAATATTCCACTTTGATTGAGTTATACTTGAAGGCGAGGCGTTATGGCGTTATCCTCGGCTTCGCACAGGCTATGTTATAGTTCCAGTACAGCGTTAGTGTTAGGCCCGTAACGTACACGGGATTTAGTACTCTGTTTGTGGAATTCTTAAGTATGAAGTAAGGCTTCCGGATACTGTTGCAGACCCGCAACGTCTGATTAGTCAGCTCTGCCGGCACGAACTCGAAATCGCTAAGGCAAACAGACCAGTAACAGCGATATTCTCCCAATAGAACTCCACGCGGCCTGCAGATTGTAAGTCCCTAGAGAATTATCAAGTGCGCCTTGTGATAATGATTGAATATCAATCCACTGTCCTGCTGTACTGTGTAGGGCTTGAGCCTACTACTCCCTCCCCCAAGGGAACGCGTCGAGGATAGCTAGAAACTCCCAAGATATTACCTAGGTAGCTATTATCAACGTGTTTTAAGGAGGGCGTTCTTAGCGCGTTGTGCAGTCACGCTTCAGTAGACGTCTCATGATAGTGACGGCGGTAGCAGTGATGGTGGATTGCACCACTTGAGAATATCTAGAGCGCAGTCTGGCGTAGCAGCAGAAACAGATGATTGGCTTTTTAAATGATGTAAGCAACAGATATGCTAGAATGGTCAAGAGACGCTTCGGGACCGGATGAATTCGCTCTTTGACGGTAAAACGCCACCATATTAAGGCATTTGGCAAAATGGCACGCGGTACGTTACTTGAAACACATCCATATCGTGCGGGCGATGATGCTCCTACTGAAACAGTAATAAGATGGCAGAGACCCTTCTGGCTCACGCATTGATGTTGTTGGTAATACCAGGAGACACATCCTCCAAGATGGCCGCTAATTCATCCCACACCCGCTTTTCGAGTGCCTTGCCTTCCTCGCTGCGCACAAGCGGCGACGGCTCCGCGATGTGATCATCGGCAATGTACTCTCCTGTACTTTCCTCGCCGACCATACCTGCTGCGTTGACCAGAGTTCGACTGCCAACTTCCAGCTTCCGTCCTAAGAGAGTCTTAAAGACGACCGGTGCCATGCCCATGTCCTTGACTAGTTCTGACTTGCAGAGGCCGGGTGTGACGCAATTGATTACAACAGGATATTCGAAACGGTCTTTGATGATGGTTCTTGTCAGATGGCGAAGAGCAAGAATCTCCAGTAGCTTCGAAACGTTGTACCTATCCCTCCTGTCTGCCGTCCCTTTGTCATCCAGAGCTGCGAAGATGCTCGCACTGTTCTTCTGTGGCAGAGTCGTCCAGTGATGGACCTCGGAAGTGACGATAACGAGGAAAGGCCTGGCCTTGGTCTTGGCCGCAGAGTTGCGCATGATTGGCAGCAGAAGAAGCGCCAACAGGAATGTCGAAATGACATTGACGGTAATGTGACTTTCGTGTCCTTCTGCGAGAGCGAACGTACCCTGTGCGATCCCAGCATTCTCAACGCATACGTCAAGCCTAGGAAGCGATTCGGCGCGCTTGGCAAATGCCTTGACGCTGGCATATGAAGAGAGGTTGAGCTCCCAAACTTGGACCACACCTTTGCGCTTCTCGGTGCGCTCAATGTCTTCCTTTGCGGCATTGCCTTTGGTCAACGTGCGACAGGCGATGATTACATTGCTCGCGCCAAGGCGCACAAAATGACGCGCTGCTTCAAGGCCCAGGCCCGTGTTTGCGCCAGTGACAATGACCGTCCTGCCCTCGTATGACAGCGAAGGGTAGAGTGGCTCGTAAAGGAGTTGTGACTTGAGAAAAGCGCCGAAGCTCGCCATTTCGATGGCCAAGTTGCTGTTGCTCTGAACGGTATCAAGGTGATGGTGATGGTGATGGCGTGCAAGAAGGGAGTTCTCGATTCAAGCGGAGAGAAGTGCGATTTAAACTATCAGTCGCCTGTGGCATAGCACGACCATTCTGCCCCAAGACATCAGCTAAGGTACCGTACATGGCGGCTTGTGTATTTGCCCTTCAATTCAATTCCATTATTTACGGACTTCCGCGAGGTGAGGTGAGACGGGGACGTGAGACGGGACGTGAGACGGGGACGCCGGGACCGGACCGGAACTCCGCACCATCTCTGCACAGCGGCGGCGCGTCTCGCTATCTTGCAAACACTCCCAACAACCGCGAAGAGCGTCACGAATACTACAGTCCAACACCCGTACTGTGCAGCGACATCGACCCAGTGGCGCGCTTTGCAAGTCCTAAGAATGGTATCACCATCTACGCTGACCGGACGCCGAAACCCTTTGGTGGTTCCGTGTCCGAGCTCCTGCACCCTGCAGGCTGTGAGTATCGTGTATCTTTCAGATCTCTGTCGGTGTTGCAAGCATATAAGCCATATGGACAACCCATGAGGTCGAGTCTTTGCAAGTCAGACCTACACACAATCGTACAGAACGTCGTTCAAGAGCAACCTATCACCGTTCCTCCATCTCTTAGAGACCATCGGCCGACATGATTTCTCTCGCAACCGCACAAGTTTTCAACTTGTTCCACTTGTTCCAGACCACCTTCCTTTTGGGCTTCAATCTGTGCCTTTCACTCATCTCCATACCGACAATCTTGCTGTCGCCTTCGCCCATCTTGGCTATTCGCCAGTGGAACCTCCAGTTCGAAAGGGGCAGGAAGACCGCCACCCCAATTTGCGCGACTTCGCTCGTCCTCTCGCTCATCTTGGCTTATGCGACTGCGCCTGCCGCTGGCGCCCAGGGCCACTCGACGACGTTCGTTCTTTACGGCCTCTCGAGCTTCCTGTCGTTCCTGATCTTCCCATTCACCATCTACATGGTCAATCCAATGAACCACATTTTGTCCGACAAGTGCAAGTCGCAGGACCAGCTGCACTACGCTGACCTGCCCGAGAAGAGTGCCGGCATGCAGACTGCTAGAGTAAGTGGGAGAATTGGGAATAATCCACAACATGTTGCGCTTCACCACTGACCCGTGCCATTTCCGCAGGACCACGACAAAATCGCAAAGTGGGGCATGTTGAACTGGTTCAGGGTCAGTACCTTCGCCGTCATTGCCGGACTCAACGCAGCTGCCTTACTGCGCCAACTCTGAAGCCACGCGTGGTGCATAGATGAGTCGGACTCGGGGATCAGGAAGCTCACTTGGCTGAGCAGGTGCGGCGGCGTTTGTTGTGCGCAAGATGGTTTTCCCGCAGCGTAAATTCGTTTCACATTTGTAGCCACAAGGCATTAGGATTGTCAGGAAGCTGTAGTTGATGTCAATAAGGCGAGCGGAATCCAGTTTCGTCTGCAAACCTGGGTTGACGCTCAGCATCCGTGCTGGTGCCTCTAATCGACCTTTATCCTCCTACCAGAAAGCATGACGACCACGAGATGTAAACTAATCCTCGTAGTCTTCCAGGCCAAACTAACCTAGGGGGTCCGTAGAAGTTCATGTGAAAGCGACATTTGACTACCGTGGCAGCGACCTTTTAAAATAATAATGCATCCTTCAAATTCTTTTCTAGGCGTGGAAGGTGTTATGAACGAGCACGTTCTATGAGACTTCTCTTGGTATCTAGCGCCCTGACACCTCAACGATCCGCGTAGGGGTAGACGTCCTTTTCCAAATCCACCAAGCAGTAAACCGGCCTGACCGCGTCGTATGTACTGTCAGTGCCACCGTCGCCCACAGTCTTCCTCTTCCAAGCGGTCCCGACAATATAGTCCCCTTCGAATGCCTCCAGCTCAATCCTCACATCCTCAATCCTCTGCCCATACAACCAAATCTCCACATCCGTGACCCTCTCTCCCCACTTCCCGCCATCTGCCGCCGGTTTCGGCGCCCTTACATTCGTAAACTCCAAATCCCTGAGCCACTTCGCTAACAGCGCCTCGCCGACGAGCTTAATATATGCTTCCTTCAAGCACCAGAAGGCGTAGAACCGGCGCAGCTTCTGCTCGACAAGCACGCGGCTATCAAACAGCACCTCCTCACCACTATCCAGTCTAGCTCTCAACGTCTGGCCCAGCTTGCAGCAGCGGTCATTCCTGCCCAGCTTTTCGGCAAGAAACTCTGTCCCGTTAGGCAAAGTGAGTAGTGTGTCTGGAGGGATGGTGTATTTCATATCCCAGATCTCGGCGTCTGAGAAGACGTCGGTGTACGTGTCTACCCAGCTCTCGAAACCGTCTTGGGCGATGGTGCGGTAGTCGGTGGCGCGCTCGTTTATGCAGACGATGTCGATGCCGAAGTCGATGGAGCCGGAGCTGCTGCCGGCGAGAGTGACGAGGCTTGCTTGGTGGGAGACGTTGAATAGGGGGTTGAGGAGATGTTCTGATATAACACTCGGAGGATTGTTGTCATTATTATTATTTTTATTGCTGCTTGGTGATCGGTAGCATGGTTTCCCGTGCTTGGGATCTCCTTGGCGGCTGAACTGGATTTCGCGCCAGGCAACTCCAAGAGAGCGAGCAATAAAAGCACGTTTGAGCAGAGCGGAGCCGAGAGATGCTTTTGCGTCTTTGAGCTGATATTTACTCTTTACAGTCTGCACTTCCTCGGGACTTAGTAGCTGAAGGGCGTTTTGAGCCTGATTTTACTGTTATTGATGGAACTAAGGCTGGGAATAGTACTGGTATTCCGTACGCTATCACTATCGCAGATGCGGCCATCATTCCATATATTCCTTGTGTCTAACAGCCAGAAGACAAGAGCGTCGCTGTCATTGCTGCTCATTGCGGTGTTGAAGATAACAACACCAGGCACTCATTCGGCCGTTCACATCGTTTCCATCTCAGTACCACAGTGGGCTAGGTAAGTTGCCGGTGAGTGCTCTTGCAGCTGAGGATACGGTGCGGCAGCCGAACCAAGCTAACGCGCCGGAACCCCCTGACGAAGACTGTAAAACTCCGATTACCTGCATTTCGCAATTCACGCCTCTGTTGAGAGATATCCGTTCTCCGACAGGTGAGTATATGTAGCGTTGTGGATGGAGACGCTGAGGTAGCGCCAACGCCTTCAGATCAACCCGCACTGCAAGAAACGACGCTGCCATTGTCTGCCTCTGATATGCAGCTTGAGTTTTAGTACTGGATAGTCATGGTCGACCATGCCAGCCATGGCCTTAGGAACAAGCGGGCGGTATGATATTTAAGGCGCATATCTGTGTTAAGTCGCAGTAGTGATACTCTCATCGACCTGGAACCTGTGCCCCTCAGAAAGCACATGTGGACTGAACCTTTCATCGCTGTCGGTTAGATCGAACACATAAACGGTCAATTGAAAACGCGGTCTATACTTGAAAACTCGGTCTGTACGGCTCTATATGTACATCAAGCGTTCTATACATGCATGCATGCATCTCTAGTTCCAAACCTCAGAATGCATTACGATGCCGAAACCGTTAAATGCAATGCCATGGCACGCCGTGCGACTTCATGCAAATCTGAATGCAAAAACTCCAATAATGCGGGATCTCAAAACACACAATGCTTCCCACGCAGATGATAAGCTCATACAAGGTTCAAAGTAAAATGGTGACCTCCTCGTCCTCTCAAAGGATCAACACAGCACCAGCGACCATAAAACCAGCCATCATGCCGAGAGCATCACCTCTAACAGTTGAGCCAGCGCCAGTGTATGGCACCACGGATGTAGTAGCCTTAGGAACGTATGTAGTTCCAACAGAGCTATAAGCGAATGTGGTCGCTTTAACAGTTGTGCTGCTCGTAAGGAGATATGTCGTAGCTTGAACAGTTGTGCTGCTCGTGAGGAGATATGTTGTAGCTTGAACAATTGTGCTGCTCGTCAGAAGATATATAGATGCAACGACGGTACTTGTGGCAGCAGCAGTCGCCGTGGTCGTCGTCGCAGATGCAGGCGCGGGCGTACCGGGAATCAATCCCACGTTCATCGTAGAGCTAGTGCCAGCCGTGACAGTGGCAGTGGTGAACTGTACTTGCGGTACGGTGATGGCTGTGCTAATGACTGTGGTTGTGCTTGACGAGGGGATGGTGGTACCAGCGGATGTGCAGGGAACCGTCAGTGTCGTTTGGTAAATAATCGTCGTTAATAAAACCGATGCCGCAGACACTGGTGTAGACGAGGGTAAGTATGGCACCGCAGGGCTGGAGGAGGAACTGCCGGTGATTCCTGCAACCTCGCTGCTCGCGGGCGTCGGGACCACAGGAGCAGTATAAGTGACCGTAGATGTGGTGCTCGGCGGGGGAGGAGCTAGCGTGATCGTTGTAGGACATGCAGTAATGATGGCAGGATTTTGGCTGACGTATGGGGCGCAGATTCCGGCAAAGTAGGAAACGGCCTTTGAGATCTCGTCGTTATCGGCACCCCATGAAGCAACACAGTTGATGACATTCGTTGCGAAATCTGGCAACGGGCAGTAGCAGCTGCTGTGGGTGTTATCTGTGCAGCCGGTGTTGAAGAGCCAAGTGTTGAGGCACTTAGGAAGTACATCCGGGCAGGGTGCTGAGGCTGTGGGAGCTGCTTCGGAGGTGGATGAAGAGACAACAAGCGTTGACGAAGTGTAGACTGGTGCGACGGATGTTTCCGAGGGCTGGCTTGCAGAAGCTGTGCAGAGAGTGCATATAGTAGAAGTAGAAGTAACATAGATTGTGGAAACGCTTGGGGCTGTAAGGACCGATGTAACACCGGCCTGCGTGACTGTCTGACCGACAGGGCAGGTCGTTACTGTCGTTCCCACTACAATGGTAACGCTGCTTTCTGGGACAACGGTAGAGGAAGTGGGAAGAGGGGAGACAACCGTGGAGGACGCAGTACACTTAGTACAGACCGTCGAAGTCTCGGTGATGAGTATGGTAGACACACTGGGGTACAAAAGTGTTGAGGTCTTGCCCTCTGCGTTTGTTACAGTCTGGCCAGCAGGGCAAGTCGTAACTGTCGTCCGGACTATCTCAGTTGTAATCGTTGCTTCACTCGCAGACGATGTAGGCACGGTATAGACAGGAGTGGAAGTAGCTGGCATAGATGTACCATAGCTAGCAGAGGCAGATTCGGTAGTCTGAGATGTCTCCGAGGATGAGATGGTTGACAATTCCTCGGAGGAAGTAGCCACTGACGTGATGGAAGACTCTGATGTAGCAGTAACTCCACCGACCGAGCTTGGAGTTTCGGTGACTGGGCACGTTGTTACGGAGACTGCGATGATGGACGTGGTAACCTGAGTAGATCTGGCTGGGCACGACACTACCTCTGGTCCGCAGCTAGTGATAGTTGAAATCATGGTGCTGTAGATTGTCGAAGTTGTCATCTGCGTGGTTGACGAAGAACCAGTAGTTGGGCTGACATCGGTTGAAGACACGCTAGCCGACGAGGTTTCACTGGTATAAGTCGGAACGCCCGTGTAAGAGCTCGTTGCTGTCTCAGAAGAAGCGATGGATGACGAGCTCTCACTGGTGTAAGTTGGAACTCCTGTTGACGAGCTTATTGTTGTGTCCGAAGCAACGCTAGATGACGAGCTCTCACTGGTATAAGTTGGAACACCAGTGGAAGAGCTAATCGTTGATGTTGTCGGAGCTGAGACGGATGTAGATGCTATTGAAACACTGGTTGCTGTGCTGGAGGTAGCGGGTACGGTGCTAGAGGCCGAGCTGCAGTCGAAGCCAACGCTGTGGATGCCAATTTCGCAGTCCTTGTGATCAGAGTGGTCCGGCAGTTGGAACGTAACAGACTTTGCACCACCGCACTGATTGTTCGATACAACCGAACCACCAGCACTGCAGGACGACGTATGCTTGCAGGTCGAGCCATCGTCCATGCTATAGATGAAGTCAATATCGGTATCGACCGAGACAGAGACCTGCATGTCGGTGATGGAGAATTGTTTTCCGGAACCGCAGGAGACGCTGGGGCCTGAGTTGGCACTAGTAGAAACAGTGCCGGTGATGCATTTATCCTGAAATTTCCTTTTCCTGAGAAGGCCACGCTTATTGAAGGAGTTAGAGCAAGAGAAGCCAGAAAAGTCGAAGCCGCCATATGAGCTGAAGGAGCCGGTTGCGAGGCTGCTCCAGTCGAAGCCGCCGGCTTGGTAGGTGTTGCAATTATTGTTAGTATTAGACGGGCAAGAGAAAGGAGCGGCGTTGAGCCAACCCTGTGATGGTTAGTATGGATAAGGAAGATATCTTTCAAGCGAAAGGCCTTACGGTGGCTACAACTTGTTGAGCGGTGAAGCCTAGAGCGGCAATGGTGGTGATCGTCTTCATGATGGGCGTCGAATAAAGAGGTAGTCTTAAACCAGGTCGATTTGCGAGGCTCGATGAACGTTTAACAAGGGAATGATATCACGTATCAAATTACTGTGCGTGGGAGCGACTGTAGCAGAAACGGCAATGCAACGAACGACAGGAAACCCCAAAGAGCTCTTTATTGTACAGTAAGGCAAAGAAAACTTAGGAGGAGAAGTTGGGTTGACAAGAATGGCAGAAGAAGACTCATATACTTTGTACACGGAACAGTGGACGCTGGTGAAACAGCCATGTACGAAAGCGACTCATAGTGAGTGGACCCGGGGATTGATTGACATGCATCAGGAGGCCTTCAGGAGAGTCAATGCAGCCAGTCACGGCAAATATACGAGGTAACATCGCGAGCTGCAGGATCTGCTTCCCTGACTTTTTGTTATTGCTGTGGATATCTTCCTCCGGCGTGGGCGGTTGGAGGATGGGCCCTGCGCTGGTCTTCGGACTCACACTAGCCGCTGTGATGGAGGAAGCCACACAAAGCCATACCCGGCGCTAAGGCAGGTACGATTGTCTCACCAAAACGTCCAGGATCCCGATTTTTCCTGTTTCGAACCGACCGCCGGGGCGAAAGTGCAGTATTTCTTGCAGAAGGGCCAAACGATTGGCGGTAACAGGACCCTATTCCTTGCCGCATCATCTCCTTTCTCCTGCGTATCGCTGGCGAACGGTTAGGGCGCTAGCAGTGTTGAAAGCTCGCACAGGGCTGTGCTGGTGTGCAAGCCCCACGTTTCAAGCGCGCGACTGGAGGAAATCACGTGCACCAATCAACCACATCACTCTGAGCGACACGTAATGCAAATGCTTGCAACGCGTCGAATCACTCAATAAGTTAGACAAAATACTCGGCATAATTGCAACACCGAGCAATGAGCGAAAAGCGGGAGACTTTCATCCGCCTGGGAGGTGCTGGTTGCGGAGGACTCGAGTGGGTAGCTTTCTTGGTGCAGCCACCCAAGCGATATCACACGAGCTTGGACTCTGAAGTTGAGCAGCACTGTGAACGTTTTTGCACCTACAGTCTACATATTGGTGCAACCCGCTTGCTTCACAGAGCAAGTTTTGAGAATATTCAGCGAACATGGTTTGACCGTCTCGCCGCACGTTCAATTCAATATAACTACACGCCAGCAAACTCGCAGATGCAAGTGCTAGAAGCTGGACATCCAAATTGTTATAAGATCAGGAAGAGGAGCGTGATGCAAGGTCCTCTCCTGCATTTGGGAGAACTATGTGCATGATGATAACAGAGACGACAGAGGGCCAACCGTGCCCGGCTGCAAGGTGCACAAGCAGCATTGTGGCCAGAATATGGCTGATTTACGTCTCAGCGATTGCCGAGAAAGCCCGGTCTCGATTAGTCCTTATCCTAGATTCAGGAAACGTCAAACACTACCACAAATCTACGACGGCGCTCCCTGACACGCGATGATTACAAACTGTGCCAAAGCTTGATTCGGCCACCTGAATCGCTCCCAGTGGATAGAAACAAGCGCGAGTCGCGAGGCTGGGTTCACTCATTCACAATAAAATCGTTAACGGGTGCCTTCATAGGACAAATACAGCCAACCCCTAATTCGGAGGCTGAAGACTGGGCTCCCTGCTATGAGATTAACAAAGTGGAGACCACCTGTCGTGTCGTGTCTCATGACGCTGGCTTTTGTGCATCCTTATTGAGTGCTCTCAAGGAGCTTTTAAAATGGCTCAGAAAGCGGATCGCAGAGAAAAGAGATTTGAACGGACCGCAGGCTATCGATGCTTCAATTGACATGATCATGGAGACATGGTCCAGCGCGTCAGATATGGATATTCAACAACTGTGGGCCGCAAAAGCCTGGCGGTAATGGCAGAAGCAATGGCGACGAAGAATCAGGATCTGGGACGACAGCGCATGATCGGGTGACACACATGCGACCATCGACGGCCAACTCCCGGCCATGCAATATGACGGAGACTACGAAGATGTCCACTATGATGGCGACGGACGAAACATGATGATTCAAGGGCTGTGTATGATGATAGTAGTGAGGTGGTCCGCTGTGACGAGGCATGCTTCTCCAAGTGATGATGACTGAAAGCTGCTACTTTGACGCTGAGGTGATTGATTGCAACTCCTGCCAATCGTGTTTAGCAAGCTTGTCAAATCTCCAGTTTGTAACGAACTTTGCCGCATCTTCGAAATCTAATCGGATCTCCAATGATTAGTTCCAGAAGTCCGGTTCTTGTAGCCAAAGTCTTTCAGGACGCACTACTGTCCTAAGATGGCTTTACTATGGTTGTTGTTCGCGCCATAAAAGATGTTCTATACATTTCTATACATTGAATACTGATTGCTACAGCGAAACCGCAAGAAGGGCGTCAAATCGGCGCCTCTGTAGGCGGTCGTTGTTCAAGAGTTCCCATCTGCAGCATTTGAGGTCTTTCGGGAGAGTAAGAGTTGGATATTGCTGCTGGTAGTTTAGTCGTGTCCGCATTCTTTGGCAACAACTGCATTTCTAAGCGTTGTTTGTATAGCTAAGTGGAAACGCAGTGCGAAAGGCAGACAATTCACTTGGATGCCGATTTCTCTAACATACAGGAGTTTTGGTAAGTATTATTTGCGGATTTGCTGTGATTGATGCTCGCTTCTGCAATCTGTTCTGCCACGATTTCTGGTACGCCCATTTCGACACCTACACCGGTATTTGACACTCAGATATTAGGCCCATTTGCACATATCCAACGCGGCAAGCTCTCTCAACTCTAAGAGTCATTGGCTCTGCAATTACTCGACCTGACGCAAGTTCCGCGCAATCCGAGAAGACCTGCAATTCGAAAATCCCTGGTTAAGGCCGTTTTTGGCTTCATCCAGCCTTTCGAGGCTCCATCTCAACCCCGATATCGTATCTCGCCCACAATGTCCTCCTATGGCTATCAACCACAGCAAGCTTACAACCCTTCCGCGCAAAACCTTCAATTCTACCCATCATCCTACACAGCCAACCCTCCCGTTTCCGGCCACTCTACACCTTTCCAAGCCGGCTACGGCGCACCACAAAGTAATAGCTATGGCTTTGGAGGGCAACCGCCATCGTATGGACAGGCGAATATGGGCTTTGGAGGCGCTGCTGGATTTGGAGCAGGTGCTGGAGTTGGTGGAGTGAGTGGAAGGATGGGGGAACAGGGAGGTTTGAGGACGGGATGGTTGGCGGCATTTGGGACGGAGGGGTATGAGGGGGAGCCACCGCTACTTGAGGAGCTGGGGATAAACTTTGGACATATAAAGACGAAGGTGAGTTACTTACCCTCAGTCGAAAAGTGGAAGTGGTCAGCAGAGTTCGAACAGAAGAGAGTATGATTTAGGAAGCACAGCTATTGACCGTAGTGTCGAGAGATTTGTGTGAGATAGAAGCAGAGATGTTCAAGAATGAAACAGGAAGGAGACTTAGCCTCCACAGCATCCGCTAAACACGATCATATGCTGATGTTCGCGGTTGCACAGACTTTAACAGTATTAAATCCATTCCGACGGATAGACCAGCACATCATGGACGACTCCGATCTAGCAGGGCCAATTCTCTTCTTCCTCCTTTTCGGCACCTTTCTGTTATTTGTAAGTGCAACACCAATTCATTCCGTCCGCCGGCTACCACTTCTTCTCCGTTCCGGCCTTGGTGAGCCCATTATGTGCTGGAGGAGCATAGCCCGCTTTCGAGCCGTGGCTTGTCTCTCAACTCATGACTAATGTACTCCTCCAGTCCGGCAAAGTACATTTCGGTTACATATACGGCCTCGCTCTCCTCGGCACCTGCTCCCTCCACGTCATACTTTCTCTAATGTCTCCGCCCCTCTCACCAGCCGAAGCTGCCTCTGCCCAACAAACCGCCCATGGCCACCCTAACCAGGTATCGCACTTCTCCTCCGCCCTCACTTTCCCACGCTCCGCATCTGTTCTCGGCTACTGCCTCCTACCTTTGGTCATAACATCCCTCATCGGCATCGTGGCACCAATGGACACACCGTTTGGATACATCATTGTGAGCGCGGCAATAGGATGGTGTACGTGGAGCAGTAGTGCGATGTTCTGTGCGGTAGGAAGAATGAGCGGAATGAGAGGTCTTGTGGCATACCCGTTATGTCTCTTTTATGTTGGCTTTGGGATTATGGGGATTTTCAGTAGTAGAGGCACAGGGGCGTTGGCTGGGAAAACCCGGGTGGCATGACCATTGCGGTTGTACTATCTCTGATAGTTGCAGAATTGCTAATGGCAAGAGCACGATATCCAACATCAATAGACTACTAGACCTACGGATCTCTTTGACATTCATGCCCAGCCCGCGTCAAGAAGACTTAAAGACACTAGCATGTAATGAAAGCCAGACTCTGATCCATCGATGGCCTGGTGGGGATCGCTATTCTCGTGCTTGTGCGCTTGGCAGGTAATCCCATTATTGGGATAGTTTGCGTGCTGGAAAACAATTCCAACACGCGATTTACAACGTGAGAGCAGCGGGGAAGCCTGTTTTGCGGCGTTGCGGCCCGCACCGTTACGGCGTTGGATGAACCCCCCTTCTCCGCCCATGGTCGAGTTCTAAAGCCATCATTTGCCTCTCGTCCATTTGAGCACTCCACTCCTTTCCAGCTTCTGCAGCCCACTTCCCTACCTGTTACAGCAATATCTGTCTATTATTTTTTCTATTTCTCATACATAGACCATGGGTTGGTTCTGGGCAGATGCCCAACCTTCTCCAAGCCGAGCTCCTCCGCGCTCTATTCCTCGACCGGACGGGGCAGCTCCTGTAGGTTCAGACTAACTCCTACTTTTTACCGTGCTCCTCTGACGTCTGGTAGTCAAGATGCCCATATCCTAAAGGCTCGTCCGCAAGATTACCCCCAGCGCCCTCAACCGCCACCGTTCCCACCGAGGGATGTCCTTACGTTCCTCCTCAACGTACCACAAGCGGCACCTCCGCCTCCTCTCCACCTAATCAAAGCTCTCCAAATAACACAACCTTCTCCCGCCTGAACCCGCTAAATTACATGCCGACTTCCATATCCCAAGAGCGCGCCTCAACCCAAACCCTTGCTCTCCCCACCATGCGCGAAACCTCCACTATCCCAAAGGGCGCAGCCCCGGACGCCGGAAACTGGGAGTATCCCTCCCCGCAACAAATGTACAACGCCATGCTGCGCAAAGGGTATACGGACACCCCAGAAGATGCAGTCGAGAGTATGGTCGCGGTGCACAACTTCCTGAATGAGGGCGCGTGGCAAGAGATTGTGGAGTGGGAGCGGCGCTTTAGCGGCGGCCTGAAGCGCGGATGGAGGGAGTGCAGCAGGGGCGAGGAAGGCCTGCCTACACAACAACACCCCTCCATGTCAAACACCAAAGCCGTCGAACCTCGACTTGTGCGCTTCATGGGCCGGCCCCAGGACGTCACCCCAAAGGCCAAGATGCTACAAGTAATGGCGTGGATGTTCCCGACGCAGTTCTCGGCCGAGCCGCCCTTCGATCGACACGATTGGTATGTGCTCCGGCGGTCGAAGGACGGGAGGCAGAGGGAGGTGCGGTACGTGATTGATTATTATTCCGGCCCGCCGGAGCCGACGGGTGAGCCGGTGTTCTATTTGGATGTTAGGCCTGCGGTGGATGGGCCGGCGGCGGCGGCGGAGAGGATGGTGAGGTGGGGTGGGGATGTGTGGTGGAGGGCTAGTGGGGGCGTTGTGAGGGAGAAGATGGCGGCGGAGCAGATGGAGAAGGCGAAGAGATAACTGGAAAGCGGGGAGTTGAACTGACGAGATAGCTGTTAATAATGACTTGTGCTTGAACGGGGCTGGTGTACCGGTGATTGTGCTTTTCACCTGGGTCTTGGAGGAGTTACGGGTTTTCGTTCATCATTCAGTCTCTAGTGGTCTTGTGCAAAATTACCCCTCTCTCAGCTGTTGGGATCTTGAATATGACCATATTATTGTTGTCGCGTAAGAGCGAGTACAGAGCCAAACCATTATTTTTTCGGTCAATGAAAGAGTAGCAGGGCTCATATGATCATAACCATGATCAATCTTGCTAAAACGTCGGCCGCGAATAAAGATTCAACAAGTTAGCCTCATTCAAATGAGATCGATCTCTCTTCTCCACAACCGGTTTCCGTTGTTTCAGACATCGTGCTGCTTTAGAGCTCAATCTCTGCTCTGCCCTACTCAAGAAAGTCTCACCGCGAGAGCAAAGCCCGAAGCTCAAACACATAAAAAGCGGCTTTTAGTTGGAAGCTGTGATATGGTTCGCATTGCACTGCCTGGCGGCCTCCAGACCCATGAGATACCCTCATATCTTGCGTGCAACGGAAAAGTTGTTAGGTCCAAGACCAAGATCGATATGATACGTTTCTGATGATGATGGCGAGATAATAGTGAATACAGTGATGGAAGTGTAGTGGTGTTGATAGTGCATCATCTCCATCAAAGATTCTGTACCTAGAAAAACCGTCCATCGAGTTTATACAGGAAAACTAAGGCGGAAAGCCTGGAGCCAAAGTCTATAGAATCAGCAGACCTTCGATGCAATTTCTACCTCTCGATCGCCTAGGCGGGACAACCTCGCGTGAAATACCCTTTAGAGCAATGACTATTTTATGCGGAACAGAGTGAGTAGGTAGCTCGCCAATAATGCATGACAAGGTTTGGCCTTGGATACTGATGAGATTTGCAACCAGTATTACAAACACCCTGGACGTCGTTGCGTCTATCGCGAATGAGGCCGCGAAAAGGTTTTAACATCTTTGAGCTATATACGCTGGGTGTCATTTCGGCGGCGCTTGTTCCAGTTCCTTAGCATCTAGGCCTGATCAAACGTAAGGTGCTAAAGCACTATGAACTCCATAAAGCAGAATCGGAAGACATCGGCGGCGCCTCACTGCAGGCGCAAACTCAGGCGACTCAGCGTCTACGCGTGAATTCAGTGCTGTAACATTGGACATCCAGAGCCAGGCCGACAAGCTGCCAAAAGCCAAGCTCATCTTGTACGTTGACAAAGTCAACGATTTGGTCAAAAATCAGACAATCTTACACCAGCGGACAACGTGAACATTCTCTAACAGCAGTTCGAGTAGGGAGAAGTCAAGGGGTGTGGAAGAAGTCAAGGGGTGTGGAAGAAGTCAAGGGGTGTGGAAGAAGTCAGCCAGCAGATCCTGGATCATGCGTAGGACGCCGGCGGTCCTTTGCCAAATCCTCGTTGTTTGAGCCCATTGGCTTCAAGACTTTCCCTGCAAAGAATCTCGCGGTGCTTGCAAAACACCTCCTTATATCCTTACGACTAAGTCTTGAAGAGAATCCGCAATATTAAACGCGGCCAATCCACTTCCTTCTGTGCGGTACACTCAATAACAGGGAGTACTAAGATGGTGTTTAGCAACATCCGCCGGTCTAGAAGAACACATGGCCAGATTCGGGCTTCAACGAATAACAAAAGACTCTCCGATTAGTAGGGGATAAGGGTGATGGCAGAGATGGTGATGGCAGAGATGGTGATGGCAGAGATGGTGATGGCTGAGATGGTGATGGCAGAGATGGTGATGGCAGAGATGGTGATGGCTGAGATGGTGGTGGAATTGCAGCGATGATGATACTGCATCATCTCCATCTACGAAGAGTTTTAGCACCATCGCCCAACGACGGAATTATCAGTCGCCTGATTCTCAACCCCGGAATTTTCTCAGCTTCAGTTACCGAAGACTGTCGCGGTCTGGAGTCCTCCCGTATCATGGACCCTTTACTCGTGAAAGTATTACGGCTCTTCCTACATTATAAAGCACTAACGAGCTAGAAACTGTCCAGCATGGGCGGTCACACTCCTTGAGCAGCGCGCAAATTTTCTACGTACGTAGGGAATGGTTTCTCTTTAGGATATGCGACGGCTCAGCACCAATCTATGTACGCCGAGCTTTCAAGCCACGAAGCCTAGATAATGAATCCAATGCGAATCTGTATGGGAGATGGGTACTCTACACACCGTAACCTGTTCTGATGAGCGCCTACAAATGCAGCAACCTTTACCCAAACACCCTCCGCCAATGCACCTCTATGCACGCGCATGCACATTTACAGCGAGAAAGTACAATACAAGGAAACAGCTGCCAGCAGATAAATGAGTCACTCTAGGTATGATCTCTTGATCCATATAATTTCCAGTCGTGTTCGTCCAGCGATGAAGTCAGGGCCGGCGGAACGATAGTGTCTTTTGTGGCCGGTACGAATCTTTCTTCCTGACTTTCAGATCCCGATCCAGGACATCTACTAGCCCTTGGGCAAATAGCTCCCGGGTCTGGTTGTCTGCCAAGAAGCCCTTATTCCCAACGTGGCGAGTTGAGAGGTCTTGATAGGCGTTCGTCCGGAGCTACAGCAGCATAGTTAGTACATCAGTTATCCTACGATGTAGGCATATGAACTTAACTTACCCTGTCAAAAGCCTTCCTAAACTCCAGTATCGTCTTGGCAGACCCGTACTCGCCCTTGGTGTAGAATGGCAACCAAGCGTCCATCTCGAGTATCGGCCCTTGCATCTTCAACCTTCCGCCGAATAACGTCGCCATAAGCGGTGAACAAGCAGTTGTGTCCCGGAGGTATATCGAGTTGCCATCCGTGCTTTTGCTCATAGTGCTATATGAGAACAATTGGCTGCGCTCATATTGGTCGTCCTCGTTCCTGCCGCTGCGCTTGTGATTGCACGAGGATGGATGGATCATGGCGTTCTTCTCGCCAGGCGTGCGGAACATGGGGCCACCTTTGTTGACCGCTAGGTTCGGATGGAATCCCGAGAGCGTGAGTGCTTTGATGAGTGCCCCGTTTCTCGAGTTGACATTTAACGAGGGATCGCCCATCTCGTACTTATAGCGCTGATGGGGCGGAGTTCTAGGAATCAATCCAGATTCGGCGAGTACCTCCTCGATCTGCTGGGCCGTCTGATCAATAGTCCTAAATGCGCCCATATGCAAAAAGCTGGCGTTTCCAATGGAAAAGGCGGCAGATTGGCCTCTAGTTTCGCGGACCTCCCGCAGCTGGCGGAAGGCGTTCAGCAAAGCGACAACATCGCTGTCGGAGCCCTGGACAAACTCTGCATGAGCTAGTCGCGCTTCTCGCTTCTTATCAATTGGCGTCACAAAGAGCGCACGCTCGGCAACGGCTGCACCAAGAATGAGCATGGGATCGAGACAGCGGAAAATGACGCCGAGGACGATCATCTTGCCGAGCGATGGATGGACTGGTAAGGAAGCCAGAAGTCGACCGAGCTGAGTAAGCTTTTCGTCCTCAGTTAAAGCTTCAAGCGCCACCAGGTTGCGGACGGAGGCTTCGACCGCCATAGGAGCGGGAGGCTCGATGGCATCACCAAGGAACTCGCGTATTGGTGATTTGAACGCTTGAGCTTTGATGTCCAGGCAAATTTCCTGCAGGTCTGACCGGAGCATCTCCGGCAGCCCGATCGCTCTAAGTGAGTCATATCGAGCTTTCGTGAAAAGGGCGTAGTAGTTGCCGTTCTGCACACGTCCTGCGCGGCCTGCTCGCTGTTTCGAATTTGACTTGCTGATCCAGGTGCAGAGCAGTCGTGTGATACGCCGGACTTGATCGTAGCGCTTCTCTCGTAGTTTCCCCGTGTCCACAACGTACTGAACATCCGGGATGGTGACGGAGGTCTCGGCAATGTTTGTTGAGAGAATGACCTTGCGGCAACCTTCGGGCACCGGGTTGAAGACATCCGTCTGTGTTGCCGGAATGGAAGAATGCAGCATTGAAAGCTTGAACTTCTTCTGGTCGCTAAAGTCTACTCCAAGAGGTCTGTAATTGCGGAGATATTCGTCCACCTTGGCAATCTCGTCAATACCTGGTAGGAATACCAAGATGGCACCTTCGTTACTAGTCTTCGTTATGTGCGCTACTGTTGCCGCCACTAGATTGACCGGGACCAATGCATCCTCACGTTCATTCGATACATTGGACTCGCCGTCGGACCCCACAGACCGTTGACCTTTCCAATCTATGAGCGCCTCTACTTCATCAGCGGACACGTCGGCAGAGGCTTCAGTTGATGCATTAACGGATGTTCTGTTTGACCATGATTTGCCAAAGGTTCTTTCGGCAGTCATAAAATCGGCCGTTGCCTTGTCATTCTGTAAGAGCCTGAGGTCATTTGGATTGTAAGCGTTCTGAAGCTCCTCCACTATTGTATCGTAGTATTTCTCCTTCACTGGAAACGTTCGTCCAGGCACAGTCAAGGAAGGGCACGTCTTGGCGGTCCCATCGTTTAACTTTTCCCTGAAATAGTTGGCAAAGAGCTCGGTATCGAGTGTTGCACTCATCAAGACGACTTTCGGGACGCTCTTGCCAGCTTTCCGTCGGTCCTCCATGACCTTCCTCAGGAGGATCATGAGAAAGTCAATGATTATGTCTCTTTCGTGCACTTCATCAACGATCAGGTGAGTTGTGTTGTCCATGATTTCGTCCGGACTGTGTTGCAATTGCTGCATAAGAATACCAGTAGTACAGTAAGTGATGCTTCCGCCACGTTTGGGCAGCTTAGCATCGAATCTTACTTGATAACCCACAGTATCTTGGAGTTGTTCGTTCCGTTCCTGCGCTACACGTCTCCCGACAGAAGTTGCTGCGATACGACGAGGTTGCGTGCAGATGACGTTGCATTTTGCACCCTCGCCGGTAGATATGGCTTTCTCAAGCAGAATTTGAGGCACTTGCGTAGTCTTACCACTTCCTGTGGCGCCAACGATGATACTATATGTGCTTCCAGCAATGAGTTCCAGGACCTGAGCACGGTATTGGTTCATTGGCAGGTCCCGCCTCTTCTGTCTCAGTTCTTGTAACTTCGGGTCCTCCTCATACTTCTGCTGACGGGCCTTCAACTCGGCGCTGCGAATAACTATCTGGTGCGGCATGAGCCTGGGACGTGACCGGACCTGTCTGTTGCTCTCGAGCCCCCCTTCTGGCATAACCTCCTCTTTCACATCTGGTAGACCAGCCTTCCGCACTTCGCGCATGGTATCCTTCATGATAAGAAGAGCGTCAGGATCCACTGGGAAATCAATCGGAGGCACGGGTCTAAGAACACCTCTTCCGCCAGTAAGTTCAAGCGCTTTACGGAACTTAGGTATCAAATCGGGATTCTGCTTGCTTAATGCGACCGCAGCGCACAACTTCGCAAGAGCTTCTGCTTTCTTTTTTGCGACCATGGTGACCGGATGCCCGACAGCGTTCCCGTTCAGAACGGCCTGTGCCTTGGTCAACCCGAAACTTTTAGTGGCGGCGTCGGATGCGAAGCTGATTTCCAGTTCGAAACTCATCTTCTCGATCTTGCACAGCTCAATGAAGTCCTGCGCATTCGAAACGTTTAAAGCGTAAGCATCTTGAACAACAATCTCGCCTTCTCCATGTTCGGAATGCCACTTCTCTGCTTCCTGCTTGAACTTCAGGCACGCGGCAATTTCAGCTGCCATCAGTGTATTCCCTCTCGCCGCCACCTTGATGTTCTGCTCCGGTAGCTCGATCGTTACCTCCGCAAGCTTCTTTCCTCTTGCACGAAAGATTCGCTCTATGCGGCGTGCGCTGAAGGTAGGAATGAGTTCGAACCGGGCGCAGTAGTTATAGATGTCGGTTTTGGAATCAGCTTCCTCTTCCATGGTCTCCCGGCCGATGCTCGGTTCATTACTTGAGAAGAGTTCCCCGAGGATTCCAGCCTTGTGAAGCTTGATAATTAAATGCACATATGCCGCTTTTACTGCATCCCTCTTGGCAATGTCAGCGATGTACCACCGTGAAGGAAAGGCTACCCACTTTGTTCGTCCCATCCCCTAACGCAGACTCGTGGCCAATAGTGGGTATTTTACAGCTCAGCTCACACCTAGATACTGGCTTTTCAGGGGTATGGTCTGGGCCGGTGGAAAATTTGGGGTGCAAGTTTATCGACTTCTGGGCCGCAATGTGGAACACTGTGACGAGTTGATCATTGAACAGGCCTTCTGGTGCACCAGGATATTCCGCTCTTGTGGGATAACCCAAGGTTTTCCGCAGGTATGTCTCATCAAGCATTGGCCCCTGAGCTTGCTCAGCCCGCATTCGCCGTGGCTGTGGTCCCTCTATGTCTTCCTCCGCTTTTCGCTTCCTCCCCTTCGATTGAGCCCTATGTGATTGTGAGTAGCCGCCACTCTTTGCCTTCATCCTCCGTCGACTATGTCTACTGTCATGAGGTTTGGTTGAATGACTAGGTTTATTGTGGGCTGCTTCGGGGTTCACTCGTCCTTGAAAACGGCTTTCCACGCCGCCGTTCTTAGGTTTCCCATCTGAAGTGCTCCTGCTGGCGTTGAATATGACAGGATGGACAGCATCGTTGCCGATGCGTTCGGCGTGTACGGACGAATAGTTTCTATGGCCTGATTTGGGTTTCGGAACATGCTTGATCTGTTTTCCCAGAGGTTGAAGGAGCACCGCAGTCGGCTTAGGAACGGCAGAAGGCATATTTCGTAAACACAGGCGCTGCTGCTGTTTTAGTTCATGGCTTTTCAGAAGGGAGCTGCAGCGTTCGTACCAACGCCCTTTTCATTGCTCATCACTGCCTGTACGAGAATAAGTAGTTGTAGATGGGCTCGAGAACCCCTAAGGATAATTAATATAGGATGATAACGAACTCAAGCACAACACATGGTAAGATCGTGTTGTAGTGTTCAAGCGTTCAATTCCCTAATCCTCACAGCGGGCCATGCATGCATTTCAGAAATTCTTGACGCTAGCTACAGGGCTGAACGCAAACCGGGGTCCATGATCCATCGAATCCGCCAGCAATAGTGAAATGAACCTGCGGTGGCATAACCCCACTCAAACACGCAATCGACAGTCTTTTATGTCCAGGAACAAGTACAAAAGTTAAGGTCCGCCTTGTTGAAGGCTAAAAGTGGACGCAGGGGGATTTGAACCCCCGGCCTTTCACAATCACACAGAGTGATATGCGAAGCGAAAATCATACCCCTAGACCATGCTGTGATTAAGTTAGTATGTTGGGAGAGGAGCGCGGGGTCAGAGTGTGTGACGTACCGCCCTCGGAATAGCAGATCGAGTGGGAAATGCATTATATATAGCCTTTTCGACAGGGGCACACAATGCTAAATTCAGGGCCTGCTCGCCGGGTAAAGTATTTGCGCAAGGCGATTTGATGAAAATTTCTCTGATAGTTACTACTCTCAATGTCGACGACCAACTGTAGTCACAGTCATGCCACGGATCACAGCACTCAAGACTTGTATAAAGCTACATAATACTCAGGCTCCGCTGGCGCGAATTTCAGTTGTAGCTTGTGTCATCCAGCTTGAATTAGACTGATCTAGTCCGTTGAATCATATAGTAGAATAAAACTCTACAGTTAATAACCAAAAAACCTACAAGCAAATAATGTGTCTCACGGCGTCTTTTGGGTATCATCGTACGTTGACTTGGCGAACTGCGTCAGCAAGTCTACCAAGCTACTCTTATCAGATGACTCCGTCCGGGGAGAGGCCTACCTCTACACAACTCCGTTTCGCATTTGGAAAGCACACGCGATCCTGGGGCTGAATATATGTTGGCTACAGCCAAAGCTTGTTGTACGTAGCATATCAAAATCGGAACAGACCAGTGTCTGAAAATAAGAACCTACCTCCTGATGCCAGGCATCGGTAACATAATATCAGCATACCTCCGTTAGCACGAACTACATCTCCTGAAATCCATGTCGAGTGCTCGTCGCACTAGAACACAATGATGTTGGCAACAGCATTCTTCCGTTCCCGCTCGAGGGGCAGCAGGCGGCTTCCTCTTCTGGTCCTCCATTCGTGCCAAGTGCACCTTGTCCGCCGCACGAGACGTGTCCTGATCCTAACCACGTTATGCAATTCTCTGGCATCCAATATCAATAACCACTTCGCCGGGCATCCTACCGTCAGAGGTTGAGATACCTGAGACAAAGATCTTCGTCCAGAGCGTGCAGGTACGAGATCGCCAGCAGCCTACGGCGTCCGCCTGAGACGTGGTCACCAAGCCCTTCCGAGCATGCCACAGAACGCAGTGACGATGCGCTCCTGCCAGACTGTACAACAGACAACAGACCACTGTTGACGTGGCAATGACAAGACTTGCGATGCTTTACGTTAACGATCTTATTCACAACGACTGGAACATGTGGCATCATTTTTTTGACCGAACAGTGGCATACAAATTATCTTCACTCGCTAAGTCTCTGCTCTTCTGCATCATTCGTTAACCACCAGTCCTTACAACGAGAATCTCAAGGACCGTATCTCCTTACTTGGGATCAATATCGTCAACGTTTTTGCGCTCAAGTCAGTTCGAGCATCACGGCCTCCCATCTTAGGCACCAGCCAGACTCGAACATGCCCCGAGCCACAGAAGCTGGACAGTCTATGAGGCGAATCACGGTCACCAGGCACAATACCACCAACGTTCGAACCAATCCCAGCGCCAGGAGCACTTCTCTAGACCAGCGGACGGACTCACTCCTCCCCATAGCCACAGCAAACATACCTCCCAATGGGCCCCGCACGTCAACCAACCCCGGACCACCCCAGAACCCATACTCAGCCTCCCGCGCCAGACTCATAATCCGCGAATTCCTCTTCGACCCCACCATCCTCCCATACACCTACACCGAGCCAATCCGCTCGAGGCAGCGCTCACTAGCCTGCTCATACCTGAACAGGTTAGCGCGAGACGTATCCGACCCATGCTACGCCCACGAGAACAAAACCATGACGGCGTTCGTCCATCTCGTTGAGAATCGAAAGCCGTGGCAAGCTTTCCGTCAGCACTTCCGCTACGGTCCGGAAGGGGACAGGCAAGTCGACTTCTTCGACCGGAATATCCTTCCCGGACTGAGGGCGCTGGTGTACGAAATCCGGGCTACTGGGCTGATCACGGTCTACGAGAGCACAGCGACGCCGTTCTGGATGGAGCGACCAAAGTGGGAGGTTGTCAAGTTTGAGCGAGAGAGGATTTTGGCCATGGGGTATAAGTTCAGGTTAAGGCCGTGGGTTATGGTGGATATGTATGCGGGGTGGAGCACGAAGCCGCCGTGTTCTGCGTTTGAGATGGTGGAGAGGAGCAGGGTGGTGGTTTTGCCAAGAGCTATTGATTATAGAGGGTTTAGCTATGCGGTGACTACGCCTACTACGCCGGGGGCGTTGCGGCAGGTGCAGTGGCGGAGGGGATATGCTGAGGACGATGATGATGATGCTGCGACTTTGGTTGGGCCGTGAGATCTTTGGGTGTTACTGTCTTGTCTTGGATTGGGTTGGATAGCCCTAGCATGTTGTCTTTTTGCGGACGTTTGGAGTAACATTATTGAATGTTTTGCATGGCGGCGTTTGTTTTTGGTGAGCTTGTATGACACGTTGTCATTAGTTGACTAGTTGTCACGTTGACCGCCGTTAGAATGTACGTTTTTCATTACTTCGTAGTACTGCTGAAATGTCTGAAGTGTTTGCATTAGAGCAAGCATCGGAATGGGAGTGATTTCACGAGACCGGGGTGTATTACCTATGACGTAATCGTACCTTTTCCCTTACAACGCCGACAACGATGTTGATGCTCTTTCTCTGGGCTTCCCACGGAAACGAATTACTTACTTTTTTACTCCGCCGTAGTATATCGTAGATATGCACCAACTCTCGGTGCATTACGTTCTCCGCGAAATGCTCTTCTCTTGCTGTGTTAACCATCTCCCCATCTAACCTTCCACGCCTCCATCCCATCAACCCACATCCCCTCTCGCACCACACACACCCCTAATGCGCAATCCTAACATATCAGTCCGCAAATCCATCGCCTGGGTAATCCCCCACTTCCCTCGAAACCCAATCCACTACTCACACTCCCTATCACAGCTTCCCCACCCGCCCACCGAGCCAACATCAACCCTCGTCCTCACCTCCCCGAACTCCCACTTCATCGACATACGCATCCTCCTCGCCACCTCCTCCCCCATTCCCTCTCCTATCCCTCCATCCCCCTTCCCTCTCTTCCGCCTCGACTGGGCGTTCGCAGGAACATGCTCAGTCAGCCCACCCACCGGATCTGCTCCGGCGCACGGGATATGGCACCACACGCTCGACTCGCGCGTCCCGCTCTCCCGGCTCGCGCCTGCGGACGAAGGCGACCTCTTCCCTAGCCCTGATGGAAGACCAGATGAGATGGTTGAGCAGGGGCGGATGGTCAATCCTGAGACGGGGGAGGTGGGGGCGTATGAGGAGGTGTGGCGGGATGTGGAGGTTCAGAGGGTGGGGGGCGAGGAGAACCGGGGGTGTGTGGTTTTGCTGCTGGTGGATCCGACGGGTCGGGCGAGGGGGTGCGTGGTTAGGGTTGGGCAGGGTGTGCAGGGGATGGGGAGGGTAGG